>JAYXIM010027316.1:0-45627 GCA_037575425.1 Anastrepha fraterculus
TGACCGTCGAACAACAACCGCAAGATGAATTACGTGTCTCATGCTCTCGCTCAAACAGTTCACGTATTACCGCAAACCTTACAGGTCACTGGAAGGTAGGGGAACATGCAGCTAGACTCAGCCTTCTTTCCAACCCATCTGCAGAAGCTGCTAGGCGGATGAAAGAAAGTCTTATTTATGCGAATGTCGAGGTTTAGCTAGAGCAAGACTTCGCTTTTTCGGTAAACCTTTCCTACAGCAAATTAATGAAATCTCATGCATAGAGATAAAAGATTTGCTTATATTTGTATCTCACGAAATGGATCTGTCTTAAAAAAACAAAAAAAACGACATCATACCATGGTAATAAAACGGCGCTAGCCGCTTATTAAGATTATTAAGTGCAAATGTAGAAAGGACAACTACCTCAACAACAACAACGGTGGCGGGAGGGAATGGAATCATTATCAGAGAATGCTTTTTTCATTACTATTTTTGTGTTTTCGATATGAGATTGGTTTTGTATGTAATTTGTTGGGCTAACCCGACGATGCTGGAGTCCAAAAGTGCAGATCACATTATGGTTCTAAAAAAAGTCGGGGTAGGAGTCCATAAAGATGTGTTTTTTGGGTGATTTTCAATCTATACACACAAATATATACAAATTAACAAAAAGGTAAAAAAAAAACAAAAAATTTGGAAGAAACTGGGGATAGCCGATAAGATCCAGTGATTACTATCGAAATGAAAATTAGATAAATAAAATTACACTCAGCTTGTTTCGTTGTTTCTCAATGTGTTTTTCTGAGAACAGTGGTTTCTATGATGCGGAACGGTATAATATGTTCGCCTCCTTCAGTCGACGTTCGATGGTGCTGATACGCTTTAGCAAGAACTGATCGTGCTTGCCGTAGTCATAAAGAAGGGTCCCGCTTAAAAAGTTGGACGATCATCTTATCCTCATGGGGAACTTGCCCTTATCTATGCCAAAATCAGTGGGAACTGTTTAAAAATTTTAGAAGATCCCTAATTTCCACCGTGCTGAGATTTTCATACTCATAGAAAAATTGTTTACCTAAAATAGTGAATCTACGTCTAGATAGAGCAGGGCAGTGACACAAAAAGTGCGAGATCATCTATTCCCCCTCTTTATTTAGACCGCTGCTGCGGAAGTCATGTGTTTGCACGCCCATTATTTCGGCGTGTCTGCCTGCTAAGACGATGCTTAGTTAGCAGAGATTCTGTGCGTATAGCATTGAGAGTCGGCCACAATTGTCGGGTCGGTTATTACGCCTTCTTTGTTAAAAGCTGCTCTAATAATTTTCTCAAAAATAAGCAGCTTACATGCCAGTAGTCTATGTCATTGCCTGTGCACTCATCACTCAACTTGGAGCCAAGTATCGCAAGTTCATTGGCCCTACAGCTCCTCTCAATATCGCAAAGACTAGAAACCTATGTTTTTGTTTGTGAAATGACTCTGAAAGATGTGCGGCATTTCATGGCTATGTTGGAGGTTGTCGACTGCTTTGTAAGAGATTTCATCGTCGGCATCCAGGTATCACATCACGCTGTACCGGTGTTATGGCTTTTATTATTGGCATCACTTCAGCCTGAAAGACACTTTAGTTGTAGGGAAATCGGAAACTAAAGGAGCTCCCCATTTGTTCGGAATATCCACAACGATATACTGATACTGTATCTCTAGACCGGCTGTATCTCATACGACGTGACTGACCTACAGAAATAAGCCGATCTTCCATTGTAGGTATGGACATCCAAATCCAGTGTTCTGGTAGAGAAGTATGACTAAAACTGCTCCACCATTGTTTTGAAAATTTTGAGGTTCCGGCTATCCACATAGTCGTTTTTATTTTTCATTATTAATATTGTAAAACTTAGCGCTCTCTGACAAGGTTAAGTACCTGGGACTTGTCCTTGACAGAGGGTTAACGTGGAAGCTTAACATTGAGCAGAGAGTTAGGAAGGCAACAGTCGGCTTCTATGGTTGTAGGGGCGCTATCGGCAAAAGATGGGGCCTTTCGCCTAAAGTTACTTTTTGGCTTTATAACACAATTTTTCTGTATGGAGTCCTTGTCTGGTGGAACTTGCTGGGAAGGATGGCATCAGTTAAGAAGCTGGAGAGGGTTCAAAGGCTGCTCTCATTGGAACCAGTGGAGCGCTTCGGACCACACCTCCTCTAGCACTTAACGCTATGATGAATGTGGCACCCGTGGACAT
This sequence comes from Anastrepha fraterculus, assembly GCA_037575425.1. Classification (NCBI taxonomy): domain Eukaryota; kingdom Metazoa; phylum Arthropoda; class Insecta; order Diptera; family Tephritidae; genus Anastrepha; species Anastrepha fraterculus. The sequence continues at coordinate 2,218 of JAYXIM010027316.1, forward strand.
TGCAGGAAAAACTGCTGCTGCACACGCCTCAATCAGATTGAGGTGTTCGGGCCATAAGCAAGACTTTAGCTACGGACACTTTAATATTCTTAACCTTCACTAGGTCCGAGCGGAACTTTTTCCACATATATTCCTTCAAGGGAAGAATGGGCGGGTGCAACTTTTGGAAACAAGGCATGGAAAATATGTTTACGGATGGCTTGAAGTTGGACGGAAGTGTTGGTGGGGAGTAGTTTGCGAGTATCTACCCATCAAGCTCAAATTTAGTCTTTCGGACCACTGTAGTATTTTCCAAGAAAAAGTAGCCGCAATTAAGGACGCTGTGGATTGGTTGATCGCTTCTGTAATTACAGTAAAGAAGGGAAATATCTACTCCGACAGCTAAACGGCAATTAGGGTCTTGGGCTCGTTGCTTGTGCGTTCGAAATTAATCGGGGAATGCCTGAGTTCCCTCTCGATTGCATCGGAATACTTCGATATACGGGTTATTTGGGTTCCCGATCACAGCGGCATAGAGGAAAACTACTGGGCTGATGAGTGGACTAGGCAGGGGACCCTTGAGACGGCTTCATCGCAATATGAGAGGATTGAAGTTCCCTTAAGAATTTGTGGCCTGCTACTGGAAAGATGGGCCTCGCGCCAACTCAGCGAGCGCTGGGCTATTGCGCAAAGGTGCAAAGTCGCGAGATCCTCCTGACCGCGGGTAGATCGGGGAGTTCGAGAGAATTGCTTAGACTAACAAAGGCACAGCTATCGAATTTGGTAGGTATCCTCCCCGGAAGTTTAAAAACATCTGGGTTCTCAATTTTTCGCTACACCAGCGGATGTTGCGGGTTTAAATATCACACATCTGGTGAAATTCATCAAGTGGGCCCCTCGCAAAGGCAGCCATTTAACATAACCTAACATATTGTAGAACTATCTATTGATTAGAGTAATGCCCCTTAAATAAACACCCTTTGCGTGTCTGCTTTTCATATTTTTATGCATAATTGCACGCATGTCATTAACAGAAACTCTCATCCAAGTAAATATTAAATTGATGCGTTTCTGTCCTGTATCATGTGTGTGTGTGTGTGTTTATTTTATTTCTCTCGTTTTGCTGCAGCTACTGCTGCCTCTATTAACAATTGTTATTTGCATGTAAATGTAACTTAAGTGTGTTGCAAGTGCATTGAAAAATGTGCATATCAGCTATTGTTGTTGCTGCTGTGCGAAATGCGTGCTTGTGCATGTGTTACGCACGCATCAACATCAACAACAATAAGATCAGCGGCAACATCATCATTGGCAGGAAAAGCTTGACACGGTGCAGTGAAAGGGCAAGGGAAAAAGTTGAGGCGAAAGGCGGACGGAAGGTCAGGCAGCCAACACAACAATTCAATTAAAGTAATTTTTGCTTGACCACCTCCGGGACCAGCCAACTGCTTCAATGACTGTCTGACTGACGTAGTGACAGCACCGCGTGGCTAGCTGAGAATGAATGAGCGCATGCATATTGATGTGTCACATATGCATGATGTGTGTGTGTGCACGTGAGTAACTGCATGATGATTGGCAAGGTGGTTAGTTTGGTCGGCTGGCTGGTGGAATTGATCAATTATGCTGCAATCTCAAGTAAAAATATGAAAATAATCATACAAACACACACACTTTAAAACCAGCCAGTTCATGTATGTATTTATGTATGTGCGAGCGCAATTTGTGCTGTGTTGGCATATTGTTTGTTTGCTTGGGCGCCCCAAAAAGCTGCAAAATATTTTAATTACTTACAAGTGGTTTCATTAATAAATAATTGGTCTTATCTTGCCATTGACACATGCATTCGTCCAGCAACAAGAACAATAATACTTGCATATGGATATGAGCGCATTTATTGGCACACAACCGCACTTTCAAGTGTTTCAAGTGCTGCTTCACTTTCAGCTACGGCTTCGGCTTCGGCTTTGGCGTCGGTTGTTGTGGTCAAGTGTCTAGGAGATTCGGCGATATGAGCCCATCAGTGAGTCGTGCAATATGAGGCCATTATTGGTTAGAGCATTTCTACCACTTTTTACACATATACAAGGTGAAGTCCAAAATAAACAAGACTGACGTCATAAAAATATTTTTGATGGCGCCATCTTTTTAGTGAGTTAGTGCGTTGGAAGTTACATCCCTAGCTGACTTCCAGTGAAAGCTTGGTGACATTCGGTTTAGTGGAAGCGAAGATATTGCGTCTAAAGTGTCAGTATGTTTGTGCCATCGGTACAAAAATGAGTTTCGAACAAAGAGCTAATATCAAATTTTGTTTTAAAATCGGTAAAACGTTTACCGAAACATTTGAATTGATGAAAAAAGTGTATGGCGATGATTGCCTATCTCGTGTCAGAGTTCATGAGTTGTTTACATGTTTCAGAGATGGGTTTGAGGACATAAATGACAATGAACATTTGAGCCGCTCAAAATCAGCAATCACCGAAAACTCCATTGAAATTGTTCGTAAATTTATCAAAAATTAACCATTGAAATGCATGGAATCAGTAGTTCAATATCTCCAAAACATCGATTTATCGCATTTTAACTGATTATTTGGGCTTATGTTTCATTCCACACAAGTTAAGTGAGGACCAAAAGTTGCTCAGAATTCAACATCTGACAAGACCTCATTAAAGAGGCGAAAAAAGACGAGAACTTCCGTTACAACATTGTAACTGGTTATGAAACGTGGTGTTGCTAACATGAACCTAAAACCAAGAGTCAAAGTGCCGAATGGAAGGCCCCAGATGAGCCACCAACCTAAACAATGGCATTTGGAGAAGTCAAAAATCAATTCGATGCCCATCTGTTTTTACGATTCCAAGGGAATTACCCGTCGTACCAACGAGCTCGAGTCCTCAGGGCAATTTTATAGCGTGACTGATTTTTTTACTATAATTCGCATTTTAACCATCAATCGCTAACCGTATTCGCCTGATATAGGCTCCCTGTCACTTCTACCTATTCGGAAAATTGCATTTGGCCATGAAAGGAAAACGTTTTGCATCCGTAGAGACTATCCAAAAGACTTGTACCGACATCCTGATGGGCATTCCGGTCAATGACCTGAAACACTCTTTCAAAAAGCTTTTCGATCGCGCAAAACAGTGTATCGAGGTCAGAGTGGACTATTTTAGAAATAAATAAGATCGAACTTATCAGAACAAAGCTCCTGTCGTTTTTTATTTTAGCTCAGCCTTGTTTATTTTGGACTTCACCTTGTAGAAGTACATTTGTGCTCACATAATTAAGTCACATTACCTTTCTGCAATACTCGCAATTTTGTTTTTTAATTATGTTCATTATAAACCAAAAGCTCAACAAATCTATAAGTCAAAGTTTCAGACTTTGTAGAAAATTCACATAAATGTATAAAAAAATTTAAAAATTATCATCAACATTTTTAAGTTTTTAATCTGAATCTTTGGAAAACTTTTGGGTACGTAGTTTTATATAGAACTTATTTTTATTTATATAAAAAGTCAATGCTTAGAGCGTTGGAAATTTTTTTTAAATAAGATGTTGAGAATTTTCTTCTGATTTTCTTGGTTATCGAAGCAGCTCTATTGCTTCATCGCAACGATCTATTTTTGGTGACTTTACATTGGTGATTTGTGATGTCTGTCCTTCTTTTTCGCAAATATTCGCTTAAAGCGCTTTTATATTGGCAGCCTTGTAATGGCTTCATGGCACCACTTTTTAGTGCAGCTTTTAATGTGTACCTTTCGTTTGCCTACTGCTTCATTAGCTGCTTCACTTATATTAGATGACAATTTTTTTCAGGATGTTTCTATGTCGTCCAAAGCTTTTGTGTCATTTATTTCAGTGATATTGATGAGCCTACTTTGATATAGTTTTAATGTAGAAATTTGTTTAAATAATTTGATGTTGAACTTCTCTGTTGCATTCAGGGTTTTTCGTGCAAATATTATAGGACTTTAGCAGAATTAAATTAATGTTATTGTTTGGATTTCTCGTTTTTAAGAGGCAATAATTTTAAGTAACTAGGTCTAGTCTTCTTAGCCAGTAAGAATCTTTGTAATAGTTGGCTAATAAATAAACAAGTAAATAAATAAATAAATGTGTACGAGCGCATAGATGGGCAACTTCACTGCCATGCAGATACTACCAGTTGGCTATTTAATATTTAGTCATGCCTACAAATACATACATATGTTCGCTATTCACATACCTACACACAAATAAGCACTTTGGCATGCAAATTTTGGTATCTTCATACACACATTTATGTGCTACGCAGTACATGTAATTGAGTGAGTATGCGTGTAAACAAGTATATGTACACATGTATGTACATATGTATGCGCACGAGTATTTGATTGAGTACTAACCGGATAAATACCTGTAAGCGGCAGCGTCTTATTAAAACTGCAACCGACCATTAAACTATGCAGCACAAGGACAATCCTGTAACAAAGTCCTATTGTATGCCTACGAGTGTGTAGGTATATGCGTGTCTATGAATGCAAGTGATTGTCTTCTATGTTATTATGCACAAATTGGGCACTTGTTCAAATGTTGATAGGCATTATCGCACTGCCATTGTTGGTTGGTGAATTTTTGAGTGAATGAGTGGCAAATAATGAAATGGACATGTTCAATGATGCATTCAAATGTCATGTATGCCGGTAGGCGAACTTGAGAGGAGCTCAGTTAATTACATGCGTGCATATGTGCGCTCATTTATGCTCATAAACATGGAAATGTTTGCAATGTGTACTTTGCGGAATATTAACTCACAATCCCTGAAGGGCTACCGAGCTGCAGCGCTTCAAGTGAATTTGGAATGATGACTAGTTTGCTTATCTTTTGTTTGTCTATACAAGTACATATGTAACTTGTGAATTTCATACGGAGTGGTCATATAAAGAGGAAATCGTTCCACGGTTCATCTTTTCTTGATTCGTTTCGAAGTATTGTTAAGGGGGTAGCCTGCTTTAGAGGCTTAAAAAATCGATTTTTTCGTGGATTTTTTTGGAAAGGAAAGAAATATTCGATTGAAACGAAACTTTCCGGTGTTATTGTTATATATTTCAGCAGTCTTCTTAAATTTTTTCATTAAAATATATGTCATATTATGCCTGGTACAAGCATTTTTCCGAGGCGCCTCGAGTGTGCATGTGTCTTGCGGCGGGAAAGATGCAGGTCGCAATTTTCATCTAAAACCAAAAACTCCAAACATTTTTTATTTCAGTATAGTATAGCTTCTAGTAAACCAAGAAAATGGAACAAAAAGTGAGAAATTCAACAAGTTTTTCGCGAATTAAAAAAAAAAATTCATTTTTTTGGAAAAACAAATTCACTTTAGATTGTTTAAAAAGTGGGTTAGTCATAACTTTCTTAAGGTTTTTTAGGTTCAACTAGAAAAGAATTTAATTTCGAATACAATCAATGTTATCTCGTTCCGATAGAACGTTTAACTTTTTCCCTATCTTTCCCGCCAATTAGGAAAAATCGTAAAAATAAAAAACCGAGAAATCGCGCGTCAAAGTTTTTGTATATAAAAAATCCGCTCGTATACCTGCTCAACGCTTGCTCACAATTTCTTCTGTAACTGCGAAAATATTTTAAATTTGCTTCTGAAATTTTGAGGCCACATTTTTGGATAGTTTGGGAAGACATTTATTAAAAAAAAAAATTGATTTTTTGAAGCCTCTAAAGCAGGGGGCAGCCTTGAATTCTATAAAAGGAATGAAAAAATAAACTTAATTATAGAATACTCCTCCTTAATATGAGTAGCATTTATTATATTATATATAATATATGATGATATGGATGTATACAAAAAAAATAAAAAAAGCACGATACAGAAGTCGATGCCGTTAATATCTCGCAGTCAACCTTGAGCGAGCACTTATGGATTATCTTCGCCTCAATAATGACATTTTCGCTTGATGACAAAACCGCCGAGGCAAAAATCGGTCATCGGGTGCCCAAAATTCGGCATAACGTGCTAACAACTGAGCCGGAATTTTGAAAATATTTCATCCGTCTTTGGTATGTCAATATGACAAATCAAAAATATAAAATTTAGGCAATAAAAAACGGAAAACTAAGTTAGAAGCATGAAGCAAAAATTAAAGGAGATATAAGATGTCTAATTTCCCCCTACGTCAGTCATTTTAAGGTAATTAATAAATCCGTGATGTCCTCGCGGAAAAGCCATTTTTATTTCAGAGCAAATTCTAAAGAAAAAGTACTCAAAAGCATATAAATGAAAACTTTTGCTAAAAAAGTTAACTGGCGATACTATTTTTGTGGTGCGACAAAAAGTGGGAACAATAGGGCGTCAAGTTTGTTTATGTCCCAAAAGGCAAAATGAACAGAAAAGTTTGGGTAAAATCATGCGACACTTCTTTGAAACTAGGCGAAAAATTTGTGTGTATCACATTTCGGCAACGTATTTCGAGATCGGACCAGATCGGAAGAGTGCGAAGTTGTCTAGCGATGATCTTCTGATGCCTATCAAAATTTGCAGTGCTGGAATGAACTCGAGACGAGATATGCTTCGATTGCCGCTTCTACGCAAACAGAATAAATAATTTTTTATTTAAAAAGTGTAGTTTTATTTAAACGAATTTCGACGTAGATGAAATACTGATTATTATTACCTTATCTTACCTTCGCTAAACAAGAATTATTTTCGAAATATTAACCCAAATAATTTAATCAGTAATTCTTGTTAAGTATTTCTTGTCCCCATATTCATATTTTCCTCAAATTTCAAATGACATATGGGACGATCGCAGTTTTTACAAAACGAACGATAGTCCCAAAAATAAGCATTTGTGAAAAAGCAGAGTGAAAAGTGCATGTGAAAGTGAAACTGGCTTATTTGTTTTCACTTCGTATTCTCATAGAACGAGAACCACAACCCTAATTTAGTTTCCATGCTTTTCTATGAAATCCCCTTATTTCGAGTGTGTGGAAATTGCTGCTCACTCCAAAAGATTTGAGAGTCTCCTTTGGTATGAGGCTGAGTATTGCCTCCAAGTCTTCGCTTTAGACTTCGCTTGGACTTTGTTAGTTAAAATTACAACACTTGTAGCGTCGAAACTATAACTCGTATCCTTTCCATGGCGTAATATGGCGCCTTAAATTCTCCTACACATTTGATGCTATTTATTAGCATTATTTTCGAATTGAAGAAGACTGTGAAGTAAAAAGAATTAGAATAAATATTTAAAATTTATTCAATTATTCTAATTACCTATACATATAGATTTTGCAAAATTTATTTACATGGTTTCGGTTAAAGAATGAAATTTATTAAAAAAAAAAAATTAACTCGAAAACCATTGTAAATAATAAATCAGAAATCATTGCATACATACATATCGCCCATTTCTACAAGAGTGTCATAATAATACTAATTTTTTATATAAGTGTGCAGGTGTCGAGTGTTTTTTCTAAAGCTAGAGAACTTAAAATCATTATACAAAACAGAAATATTGTTGAAATTAATTTTTTTTTTAAATAATCTGGTAGATAATTTCTGGTCATTTATTTTTCGAATATGATACCGCGGCTATGAGTTACATGGTCTATTCTATCAGTTAAATTTTTGATTACTTTTTCTAATTAATCTGAATAATAAATCTAAATGAGCCCAATCAGTAAAAATGCGACGTAAACGATGGTCATTTGGCATTAGTTCTTGTACGAGCTGTATTTTATAGATCTTCACGTAAAATTTTCCACATAATCGAAAGGCAAAAACCAATAAGTTGAGAACGGCGACCAATCGACATTTAGGTTTTTTTAACATTTCGCTCTGTGGACTTCGCGAACAAATTTATGCCTTTCAAAGTAAATTTACACAATCTGGAAGCGTTATTCTGGCGTTAAATGATTCATGATGACTTGAAAAATCTTACTAAATAGAAATGTGAACACAGTTTGTCTTTCCCAGCGTTTAAAGCATAGTTATCGATATAGACAATTCTCCCGATATTTCTGTCTAGTACAACTTGCGCCGTCACTTGTGATATTTCCATTTTCAAGTTACGAAGCTCCAAAGTGGCGCAATTACTAATACATATAAATAGTTACATAAATTTAAAAGTAAATACGTGGTTTTGTTTCTTACTGGTCTCACGGCTTTCATATTGCCATTTCCTGAAAGGAACCGCACCAGGATCGACAAAATGGTTCGCAATTGACCGTAACTGTACCAGAAATATATTTCACTAGCTTAGATTTTCCTGCAGTGATATCCAAGCATATACTTGTGTTTACATATATATACATACATACATGTATGCATTCTTAGACGACATTAAAATTATATGTTTACCTTGTGTTTACCTATTTATGCCTCTTTGACTAACCACAACTGCTGCTACATACTCGTATTAATGTAAGAATATCTGCAATATTGTAATGAAATTTTATTAAACCTGCTTTATTGAAACGAAACAAAAACGCCCATCTACACGTACTCATATTAAGTACTCATAGAATACAGTATGTGCATATATATGCACACTTGTGTGCACAAAAATAGCAGCACGCCATATCGCGAAATTCAGACTATTTATATATCTGATCCTTTTATTCCTGAATGGAACATAGGACCTCAACAAACCGTTCCCACTGGTTCGTCTCTTCCAGCTCCGCCTCAGTAATATTTTTCCAAGTGTTAGACGGTCTCCCTCCGTGGCGGCTGCCCTTCGCGTTCCATTCAACTGCAGTTCTGGTGTTGTCGTTATTACAGGGTCCGCCACTCCAAGTGTAACAAATTAAGAAGGCTATAAATTTAGTTTGGAAAATTACTTTTATTAAAGTCAAAGTAAAAAATGTGTGAAAATAATAGAAAATTAGTAATCAATTTACTTTTGCGCGATATGACCATCTTTTGCCTTGACTATGGCCTTGAGACGCTCCAGAAACGAATCACAAGCTGCCCGAATGTGACTTGCACGTATTTTGGAATTTTTTTATTGAATCAAAGAAAATAATCCATCGGATTCGCGTCTGTTGAAGTTGAGAGCCATTGTGTGGACGCTTGAAGTTCGGAATGTTGTTTTTTAGCCATTATTGGTTCACTCTAGCTTTGTGAGACGGTGCCGAGTCTTATTGAAATGTCCATGGACTGGCACCAAAATGTTTGTCCTCCCACGGCTTCAAAGCAACCTCCAGAATACTTTCCCGATAATATTTCGCATTTACCTTGACGCCAGGCTCGATGAAAACGATTGTAGAGCGCCCATTCGCGGTTACAGCGTCCCAAACCATTACCTGTGGCGGGTGCTCCCTCCTGGTGGCCAATCGACGACTCAAATTCTCGTATGAACGGTCGGTCAAATAAACCCTATCGTTTTGGGAGTTTACGAATTCTCCAATTTGAAAAAATTTTCACATCAGGAAACAATTGACCGTTTTCGGCGGCCGCGAGGTAATTCCTTCGCTGTCTCAAGTCTGACTTGTTGCTGCTTTAGTGTGAGATCATGCGCCTTTTGGATCTTGTAAGGCTTGACTTTGAGATCCTTTTTCAGTATCCGGCGGATGCTACGGTCAGATATTTCCAGTTCTTTCGCCATTTGATTGGCACTTCGTCAGGAATTTTGCTCAAGTCGCTTCTTCACTTTTTGAACCATTTCACGTGACGTTGCAATCTTTTGATGACCACCTCCGCGACGTTTCGCGATGCTACCAGTATCATTGTAACGAATACTGGTGCGGTAAACAACAACTTTATTTACTTTAAGGTGCTCGACCTCACGAGCAATAGTTTCCATAGTTCCATTACTGATTTTCTGTTTTTGCGTTTCCTCTTAGCACAATGCTCCCACGTGAATCAGCTGCGGACCGGTCTGAAGTAGTTACTCTTCGAGTGCCGGACCCTATAGGTCGACGTCGTGTCTGACCATGCCAGTTTCACTTCCGTTCAGGAATTTCCTTTACAAAAGACTTCTGTTTTGTGCTAAAATTAAGTGTTTTGAACGGTGCCATTTATTTTCTTGCGTATAATGAGTGGACTATCTTTTTACTTGTAGAAAATGCATAAGATCCCTGTAAAAAAAGTGTGAAAAATTAACGCGATTTTCAAGCAAATTCAAACTTGCATTTCATTTAAATTTTTCGAAATTAAATGGTTCAGACATTTTGAAGGAAGTTTGATGCATTTTTTTTAAATTTAGTACAAAGAGTGACACTTTGTAAACAGGTTTTGTAGTAGTATACATCATTTTTTTATAAAAAAATAAAAAAAAATTAAATCAAAAACAATTAAACAGTCAAAACTTTCCAATATGTCGCGCTGCTATTATTTCGAACACAGATGTATACGTCCAATAATATATGAGTTTGAATTCCCGTAACTGACCACAATTTCAATTATTTCTTGGCATTTTCCTTTCGTACACTTTGTGGTTGCTACATTTCCTAATTGCTGATGTCAAAAATGTATTGAAAGATCTGAACAAGTTTGAAAGTTCTTGCATAAAATACCAATTTACAGATTCCAGTTATAGATATTGGCATTTATTTTGTTGATTAGTTGTTATCAGCAAACTTTGCTGCATACTTTGGGGCGTTTTGAAGTGGGCAATAAATATCTGAAATTATTTGCGCATTAAGATAGCTTCTTAGATATTGTTTTTATATTGTTAAGAGTAAATAAATAATTGATGTAATTTTACCCGTGCTTTCACATACACTGGCACGTAGATATGCCGTCTTTGTGTTAGGCTGCCTTGAAGGAACAATAAAGGTTTCTAATGATATAAAATAAATTATTAGCAGAAGGTATTGAATGGCCGCGTTTTTTTATATTTTATTAATTAATATATTTTTACGTCTACGAAATAAACAGAAAAATTGGTGTCGAGGAGAAAAAAATATGGAACATAGATGATACATCTTTTTTAACAATGCGCGCCGTTTCTTTTCGTGCTAGCCGGCACCAGTTGGACACCGGATCTTTCCCACGCAAAGGAGGCCTTCCTCATCCTTTGCTACTACCAGCTGGTACCACATGAAATACTTTCTTAGCCGGAGTTTGTATTCAATCAGATGGCTTTATCTAGCCAGCGCAGCAAGCAAAATCTTCGATTAGACTATACATCGTCCCCAGGAAAGTTGGTTCTACGTTACTGGAACGACCCGGAATTATGTCCAGCCAAGGACTGTCACTCCAGCAGCATTTCTTGTACATAGATGGGGAATGTTTAAGTTCTTACAAAAGCAATATCAGATTATACGAGTACATACATAACTACTTTATATAAATCTCACAGTGAAGAGCATACAGCCTTCATAAGTTTAAATTTTGTTAGATGTAGTTAGTCCTGCTGGCGAGTTTCGTACATTCTCTTTCTGTAGCGTGAAATTTATGACAAAGTAATTAAGGAGTGTGTTTTCTTAACGCTCCAAAGAAATTTTTAAATGCCTCCCAATTATTTTGAATAAACTTTGTGCTTATGTATTTCAGAAGTTCCGACATAGTTTAGCACACTTGTTTGAATACATTTTGTAATAAACTAGCTTTTTGAGAATTTCGATTAATTTCATTGTGCCGAAAAAAATTCTCAAAATCTGCTTATTTTTCAGCTGCTACAGTTGCTTAACCCTCTAGTGCCCAAATTTTATTTTTGAATGAAAAAAATTTCTTTGGGTGGGGATTATGGTAAAATTATAGGTTCTTTATCAAGAAAGTGAAATTTTGTTCCTTGATCCGATTATATAGGGATAAAACCTTACCCCGCCTGCAGGCGGCTTTGGGAAAAGAACGCCAAAAAAAATCTAAATGAAAAACTTGCAAATTCAGTGTATTACGTACTTTTATTGAACAAAACAGAAAGTGTTTAACAGAAATCAATACAAAACAAACAGCCAGTCTTATTTCAAATAGCTTTAGAAAAATATCTACAAAAGAAAGGCATGCTTTTGGGCATAAATAGGCAGTTGGTGCAAATTATTTATGGTATAAATTGTGAAAGCAGTCCTTTTGCTATGAAAAACAAAGATTCAGATTAAATTTTCGGCACACGATTTGAGTTTCGGAGGTGCAGGCAGGATATTTGCACCTTTTTTTACCGGTGCGTGATAAAAACTTTGCAAAATGTCCAACTCCGTCGTAGCGAACGTCGTCTGAAGGTAAGTAAACTTTTCTTCCAGTAAATTTTACTTGAGGAGTTTGTGATGGACGACCTGGAGCTCTTGGTATTGAAGAATATTGTTGTTTGCAGAGTACGTATGCGATCTCTGCCCGGAAGTTCGGCAGTTGGTACTGCCTAGCATGCGTGTCAATCTTGTTAATTCTTCTGAACAAAACATAAGCATTTATCATGGCCATATCAAGCAGGTGTATAAAAAGTCGGTTTGTGTACTTATTGCTCTTTGCCGGAATCTTATATCGCCCAATTAGTCCATCCATGAGGTCGACGCCCCCCATATGACTATTATATTCACGGACTACATTGGGGCAATCGACATCAAAACAATTTTTTTCTGAGCGGACGAACCGCGACACCTTGTTTATAACATTTGTTTCATTCTGGAAGGGCTTTTCGCCTGCGTAACTCGATGCGAGTCGCACTATTTTATTGTACTTCCAAACTGATAAAGAAATGTCACTCCTAAAGCAGATCCACAAAATTCAGTTGAATATCCACGGGGTTGATTGGGGTTCGATTTGAACGAATAGTTCCCAGCGAATGTATACCGCGTGATTTTAGATATTCCAGAAGTGGCAGTGACATGTAATAGTTGTCGAAAAATGTTATATGGTTTTTAAAATCTGGAATATTACGGGACAATCGGACCACCACATTCGCTGATGCCCCAAGATCTGATGTATCAGTCAGAACAGCATTGTCTCCTGCGCCGCAATATATTTCGAAGTTATAACAAAATCCGAAGGAGTCACACAAAACGAAGAGTTTTATACCCCATTTAGGTATGTGGTTTATCTGGCAGATATTGTCGAAGGAAAGTCCCCATCTTCGTTGCGCACATTTGTTCATCGACACATAAACGTTGAGTCATCGGAATGGACTGAAGCCTGTTATTGAAATGATCCACGATAGGTCTTATTTTATACAAACGATCGTAATCTGGAGCATTTTTATCAGGTACCTTATCGTTATCATTGAAATGCAAGTTGCTTCTTATTAGATCAAATCGCTTTCGTGACATTGCGTCCTGAATTATTTGGAACGCATATTCACCCCAGTATGAACGGACGTTTGGGTAGCAAAACACGGACATATAAAATAAAATACCAATATATTTTCGTATTTCCGAGTTAGTTGTTGAAAAGGTAGTGCTAATATTCTTTTGAGCGCTATAGAGATTGGTTTGTTCCACGATATGGTCGATGACACTGTCGCCCAAAAAGTACTCGCAGCACTTAAAGGGAGTGTCGCTGATTTATCTAGCACTAAGTTCTTCTTTCGCCACAACATTTTCTTAAAGGTCTGCGATTAAGGATCGATATCATTAACTGACCCAACAAACTCACCTGGATCGGTTATGATAGTTTCAATACGTTCACCGACAACCTGCTCACCAGGAGCTTTGCGTTTGCGATTCTGTGATTGCGGAATATTTGAGGAAGTCGAAGTAGATGGGGATAAATTTACCGCCCTGTTAATCACCTCGTCAATTCCAGTGTCGATAGGTAATTCTGCATCGTCCACATCTTCGTCTAAAAGATCTTCCAAATCTTCTTCCACGTCTGTATCATCGTCGATTTCTAGTAAATCCAAAAATGTTGCAATATCTTCATCATTGAGGGATGATAATTTACACTTTTGTCGTTGATCCATTTCTAAAAAACCAAAACTTTAAGCTTAGCCCCTTCTAAAAATATCAAAATTTCAAACTTACCGCATAATGTTATTTATTCCAAATTATCCCAGGACCGCCTCTAGACGGGCTGTCTTCAAAGGTTTATAAAATACAGGAAACACTTTTTTTGTTATTATTTTTAACTTTCGTATTTTGAACACAACCAGCAACACTATGATAATTTTTATTATAAGCTAAATACACTTCTAATATTTTTATTTAATTTTTAAAATACACCACTTTTGCAGAATAATTAATTTGACCGCACTTCACTATTTTTCGACTTCAAATGACTATGACGGCTGATTAAAAACCAAGACGCTGCTGCAAATGCACCTGCAATAATTTTGGGACTTCCCCGAATTAGAAAGAGTTTAAAAAGTAAAGAAATGGTATTTTAAAAGAGAATAAGCGTGAAATAAACTTAGGCCGTCTACAGGCGGTCTTGGGTACTAGAGGGCCCCGGTGGTCTAGAAATTTCAAAAGAACGATTTTTTGTTTTATCGATATTTCGAAAGTATAGTATCTTAAGAATATACTGTGAAATTTTCATTTGAAATTCCTAATATTATAGCTTCTACGGTCTATTAACTAGGTAGAGAGCGGTCCGCGCGCTCCTGTTTCGTTATTTCGAAACGACTTTTTTCGGCCTGGCGTTGTCAAAAAAAAAAAAAACTACATACATTCAACCGAATTGTTTAAAATTTTGATATGTTGTTCACAACATCAATGGCTATCGTACGTACTATAATCATATTATTATTTCAATTATTTGGTTTTTTTTTTATTAAAAAACTGAAAAAGCCCGATTTTTAGAGTGTCAAATTCAAAACCGCGCCATTTTGCAAATTTTTTTTATTCTAGTAACGGGACATAACTACATTCATGCTGATTCATAATTTTTTGGCTTTTGTATTTCAGATAAATAAACCAAAATGGGCAACACTGTCCAGATCCTATTTTTCGGGAGGGTCAACTTCAGCGCCATTTTTAAAACTATGAAAATTAGTAACTTTTTTTTTCATTTTTATATGTAAAAGAAGTAAAATAAAAAGCCTGAAAAAATTAAATATCGTTTTTCATTTTTTATTGTAAATAAAAATTCCTGAAAATACCTTAAATTTTCGAGCTGTAGACCACCGGGATCCCTTAACTTCTTAAGTGTACTATATGACGTTTTTGATGAAGGAACATTTAATGCATTGTCAGATCAACTGTTATTTAAAGAAAACGAATTCGTCAGTGAGCGAATGACAATCTGGCTTCAGATCCAACAGAAGTTGCATCACTGCACTCTTAAAAGTTAATGACTATGTTCGGCTGAAGGGGTTATATACAGTTAGAATTTTCAAAAAAGCGATTTTTTCTATTTTTTTCTTCTTAATGTATATATATTTAAGAATACACACGTAAAATTTAATATCGTTCCGGTGAATATTTTCGAAGGTGCACGCAAATTTGAAAAGGCGTTTGAGAGTGCTTGAAAGTGCATGAAGCAACTGGTATAAATAAACATGCTTGTATATTGGTGGCACCGGAAAAGAGCTGCCGAAGATTATTTTTATCTGGAAGGGTAACATTTATTGCTTCGCGTTTTTCCAAATATTGTTGTTGACTGTAGATTAAAAACTAAAGCAACTGTTAGCAGCGGTGTTGCCATACGTGAACGCAATGAGCGAAACCAAACGAGAATTCGCAATAGTGAAGCTCTGTATGAACGCGGTCTAATGAACCCTTTCTTATATCAGAAAAAACTTTGCAACATTGAATATAGTGATTTATACTAGTTTTATGAGTTATAATCATGCCCGCTAGCGGCAAATCTTTCTCGATAACTTTTCGCGTGCAAATTGTTTTTCAAGTGAGTAGAAAAGAGTTAAATCAAAGGCGCCTATTAATGACCTACTTGAGGTACTTGAGGTATCACAGTGATACTCATGTCTTGTATCGAACATTCAGAAACACCGCACGAAAAAATTATAAGACCAAAATGATCAAGATAATATCTACTAAAGCAATAATAGAAAAATATCAGAATATCATTTCGTTGGATCTCGTATGTTTAAAACGGTATCTCATAACGGAAATTATTCCGCATTCATGGCTGGTATTTTAGTAACGCACAAATTACTGTTCTGTGCAAGATGTAATAATTGTAAGGCCAATAGCGTTTGCTTTTAATTTAAAAGTTATTACGTTAAAATTATTATATTGTAAATATTTTTGGTTGCTTTAGCTTGTTCTCATATTTATGTGATGGTTTAGGTTTAGAAAGATAAAATATGCCACGCGGAGAAGCTTTGTCTGAATTTGAGGAAGGAAAAATTTTAGCATGGAGAGAGAGAGAGGTCTTACAAGGCGAGGGGTTGCCTCAAAATTAAAAAGAAGCGAAACTGGGGTTCCACATTACTTCCATTTGTGAAAAGAGAAGTGGTAGAAAACCAAAACTTAGCGCTAGCCACGTTCGGGAAATCAAATGTTTAGTTATAATTAAATCAAATATCCCTATTGAAATTAAACACAAGCTTAATTTGGAAGTTCCTACTCGTCGTGTGCAGCAAATTTTGCAAGCGAATTGTAGTATAGAATATATAAAACGAGTAGGGTAGAAGGGGAGGCTTCGACAGGTTAAGGAACAATACTGTTTTTAGAGAAACTGGAGTACGAAGCAGTTATTTTCTTTCATAATTATTGATTTTATGCATATTTGTGCTACTCTCAATTTGTCGTTACTTTTCTTATTTAATTTTTTTTCAACCTTTTAATCAAAAAACTATCACGGGAATATTTGACGAAACCTCCCACTTTCAGGGAGGCTTCGTCAGCCTTATGGGAGCCTTCGACAGCAAAGGGGAGGCTTCGACACTTATAAAACATATAAGTAAAATATAAATTTTAAGTGGAATTTTTGGAAAATATATTCCGTATAATAAAAATTTCAAACGAGTTTGCATATTATGTGTTTAATATTTCAATTCAAAAATACATCTTATCCACTAGCCCTACTTATAACATTTAATTCAATGCAATTCACTCATTTCAATTCATAAATACATTTTATCCATTAAAATTACTTATAACATTACATACTTTAACGCACATCTAAATTCGAAAAGTCGCAGTCAAAAATAAATTTGCTGTGCGCCCGTGAAGTTCCTGGGGGATGTTCAGGTGTTGGCAAAGTACGCAATATGTCCTGTTTTGAAACCAAGCTTTTGTCTTCAATAAGGGGTTCATAAAATAGTTGTGTTTTGAGCTGCCGTCTAAAAAATTTTACTATGCACGTAGTAATTCCCACTTCTACAACTACACCAATGTAAAAGAAATCGGCTTTGTCTGTGAATTTAACCAGTACAAATTTGTTTTCCTCAATTTGCATTTCGTTCTCTACACATAGTTGCTCCTTCATAGGATCTTTGCCCTGAACATGAATTTCTTTAGCAACCTCCAATGCCGTTTCCTCATTGCTGAGATCTTCACCAAAGTCAAATGAGTTATCAGAATCAGCCAAGCTATAGGAAGTGTTTTCACTAGATGGTGAGGAACTTATTCTTCGGTGTTTCTTAGCTTTTGGATTTCGCACTTTCTTACACAACTTTAGATTTGGTAACTTAAATTTATCAATGCTTTGCTGTTTCAATTCCTCTAAGCGTAACTTTTCTGGAGAATCCGTATAAATTCTCGACTTTCCTTGGTTTTTGGGTAAGGTTTTCTTCTTCCTCAATACGGGAATTGGACGGATAACTTCTGGAGAAAAACAAATCGGTTCAGATGACGGCCTCTGAATATTCTCGGACGACAAGCATTCGACTTGGTGAGTTTCGGCGGCACTATCAGAGTTTAATTCGATTTCGGAGTGGGAAAAGTCTGACTGAGGAAAGATTAATGAATTGTAAGGAAATATCCCAGTGGCTGAAAATCCTTTTACAATGTTTTCGGGAGAAAAAGCTCTCAAAAATGGATTTTTTGTAAGCTCTGCGATATGTGAAATGTATATTTTCTTTCCAGGATTATTTACCATAAAATCGTTAAAGGATTGTTTACAATATTTTTTGAAAGGTCCAAAAACTGATACATCCAGTGGTTGAAGTTTATGTGAGGTATGTGGTGGAAAAGAAACTAGACATATTCCGTTATCGCGACTATAAATGATGCTTTCTAGGCTGCAGTGCGAAACATGATTGTCCATTAAAAGCAGTATAGGATCGTCGATAGTGCAGCGAGCGTAACCTCTAATATGGATAAGCACATCTACGAAGAGCTCTGAGTTCATCCATCCGTTCTTCGATAAAAGTGCTTTTGACCCTGGCACTGATCCATTAAGAAAATGCGGGTTCATTCGCTTCCGGGGGAAAACGTAAATCGGTGGAATATGGTTACCAGACCCGCTGACAATCCCTACCATAGTTATTAAAGTTCCCCGCTCTGCGGATGCGACTTGAGACACCGTTCGCTTTCCCTTCTCAGCAATAACCTAAGAATTTTTATATATGTACTGACATTAGGTGTATTTGAAACACAAAAATAGAGCAATGCTTACTTTAGGAGAATCTAACACAGTAGTTATTCCGGTCTCATCTACGTTGTATATACGATCAGAAGTAAAGTTGTGTGATTCGTATACTTTTTTTAAGTTTGAAAAAAATATTGAAACCGCTTCCTCGGAAAATCCAGAAATGCGCAATATGCTAGTGTTTTCAGGTTTTCGTAGACTTATATCATTATTTCTATGCATGAAACACTTCAGCCAATCTACCCCAGCTCTCTTTTCTTTGTCCCAGTTTGCTGGATGTTTTATTTTGTATCTAGACACGAATTCGTAAACGAATCGTCTAGCTAAGTCGTAAGTTAGTCCGTGATGAACATTTGAACATTTTTTAAAATAAGCTGCTAAATCTCTTTCTTGCGATGCCGTAAGAACTTGGTTCGACGAAAATTTGGATTGAAAATCTTTTAAAACTCCCATATTTGTTTTCTGCTTTAATAATCGGGATATAAGAGTTGTCCGCTTTATTCCATATTTGCGAGCAGCACTTGAAGGGGTTTCTTTCTTTTTCTTAACATCCTCCAGGGCTTTTTCCATATTATCCTCGTCGATCACTCTGTCAGGACACTTCCTTTTATATACATTCGGCATCTTGGTAGCTGCAAAATATTATTTAGTGAGTAAAATAGGACAGAAGGGAGGCTTCGAAAATTTGTCGAAACCTCCCAAAAAACGTTGTCGAATCCTCCCTCGTGCACTTGTTTCAAGTTTCCGCTTAAAACTCTATTTGCTTATGTTTCTTAAAACATCATCAAAAACCCCAAATCACACTTCTAATATAATATTGTTTGGCAAAAAACGAAACCTATACGTCGTAATTTGCACTTTTTACACACTAATACTTGCACGCACTATTTACATGTACACTTACCAAAAATAAAAAAATTGATCTATTCATCACCGCGTTCAAGCAATCACTGATCAATTCATACGCAAGCATCGAATTCAACTTCGCCGTTGTTCATTCTTGGAATGAAAGAAATAGCAGTTATAATGCGAGCCAAATTTGAAAATGTCGAAGCCTCCCTCATGTCGAAGCCTCCCCTTCTACACTACTTAAACCTAAGTTAGCCACACATCGCAAACAGGCCAGATTGCCATATGCAATTTTTGGAAGATGAATGGGAAAAGTAATTTTTTCCAATGAAAAAAACTTCAATCTGGATGGATCAGATGATTCCCAAATGTATTGTAATGATAAACGGAAGAAAAAGGAGGAGGACTGGCTCGAAATTTCGAAGGGAGTTCTGTCATAGTTTGGGTAGCCATTAATCAGCAAATCGTCTACGAATCTATAGGGTTTTCTAATAACAGGTGTTATGGGTAATGGATTGCGCTATCGAGAGATGATTAACGAATTTTTGTGGCCAAAATTGAATGACAGTGATCGGTGTTATTTCTCGAAAAATTAATCTCAATTGGCCACCGAGATCTTGTGATTTAACAACTTGTGACTTTTTCTTTGGGTTCACGTGAAAGAGAAGGTCTACGCCAGCAGCCCGGGGGCGAATCAAGGCCTCAAAGATGGAATTCGTGAGACTATCTGGCATTCTGAACTTGCAACCTCTAGATCTTCAAATTCGAAAGGAAGCAATGAAAGCGGCGTACAGGTTCAAGTTAAACGGAGTTCGCGGAAATGAAGTAAGCACTGGCCACTGTCAGATATACCAACATTTGTCGGAGCGGTGAAATAAGAATTAGTAATTAGAATTTTTTGAGCACAATAGAAAAATTAGGCACTTGTGGGTTAATCTTGATCCCTTAGGATAGGAGTGTGCAATTTAGTTGGAAATTGTAAGTATTTATCTCTTATGGTTAATAAGTAAAAGAAAACCCTTCACATTCATATAGAAATGTATATACATACATACCCGTATGTAATATTTTAATCACGTATTTGTTGGAACTTCTTTAATTAACTTCATTTAGAGTTCATCGCCAATTAATTCATTCCCCAACTAACAAAAAGTGACCCTCATAGCCGCAACAAAATAACTTTTATGGTTCTTAAATTTGGCTGCAAGCAAAATATGAACAAATTCTCCATACCCATTCGCACAAACTACCACAACTTTAAGGACTACATATCTACACACATACTCGTATTTATAATATTTGTGCTGCAAGCAGCGGCATTTCAACCCTTAGTAAAACCCAAATACTAAATTTGTCTGCATAATTTTAGCATTTCCCTGAAACTCTCTTTAGGAGCGTCGAAAACCGTATTTCATTTTCTAATAAACTACTCTCGCTAATAATTCACAGCGTGTTAATGAATGTATCGCCTAAGTCATAAATTTTAGGCTAAAAAGAAAAGGGGAGACAAATAATCGTTCGCGCCTGAGATCGAAGGGTGTCGCACGTGCGATAGATTTGTACTGAAGTCATAATTGGAGCTACAATATTCTGCTTGTATATACATGGGTGGATAGATAGGTACAGTAATGTGCATAACATAAGTTATGGGTGTGTGAAGAAATTCCGACATGCAAATTTCCCGAACACAGAATCTCTCCGACATGATTCAATCTAGACAAAATATTTAAAAAATCGTGGAACTTAATTTTAATTATTTTTATTACTCACCTGATACCTAGTAAAACACAAGTGGCATACTATGCTTAATGATATGCAAATATGTATGTGGTTGTAAGTCCCGAAACCATTATTTTTCTTTTTGCTATTTTTTGGACGAGACATGCAGGACTACTAAATTTGTTCATGCAGTGATTTTTAGCGATGGTTTTTATGGTTTATGTTGTATTTATTTTATATAACACATACAAGTAATCAATCGAAATTTTCGGCCACTCTAAATTCCCATTTTATTATGCTAAACTATCAATAAGACGAAATACTTTGAAATGTTCTAAAAATTCTGACAAAAATTTAAAATTTTAATTAAATTCCAGTGTCCTCGTTTATCAGAACAACTGAAACAAAAAAAAAAAAGCTTGATAAAAAGGCTCACTCTTATCGTTAGTCTTCGATCCCATGATCTAACATGAACACATATTTGAAATACCTCTTTTCTCTGCTATTATCGCAGCTCCAACATGAACGCCCTTTTACAGAGCAATAATTTCGCACAACAGATATGAGTGGACGAGACTAAATTGCGGCGATGTACGTTGCGTTTCACTTCACAATTAATAATTTTTTATTCCGCTATGAAAGTTTTTTTTTATGTAAGGTAATAATACATAAGTAAATAAAGTAACAAAATGAATACATTTTAATACAATTTTACGCTGGACAAATCGTGTTTATCCACAAATATATTTTATTGAATAAATTTAGCCAATTGAAATAGGAATTAATTAAAAAATATTGGAGCAGATAAATTTGCAATTGGATATTAAAACGAAACTTTTTATTTTATAACATTTTGCATTTACACAACTATCAATTTTTAAATAATGAAATAAATAAAATCAAGAGCCCTCAGCCACAATTCCACAATATTTAATTTTTTTAACTCTTAATTATATTATATCAATGGAATAATTGCGCATATTGTAGCAGCTTCTTTCCTTTTAAATTTGGCACGCTAAAAATTGAGTTTTGAGCTATGCTCAAATGGGATTTTTATACCTATGATTTTATGTACAATCGGAATCTACTAAGAACGATTTCGACCAAATCTGATAATTGGTTTGGTAATGAGCAAAAACACTATTTTTTAACAAACCTTTTTTATGCGCCTACAGCATTCCCATAAAAGCAAAAAAAAAAAGATTCTATCTTCATTCACTCCTCTTTGCAAATGCTCTACAGCACTTCGTAGCTTTAGCTATCGCATAATTGCCAATTACAAAAGCCAACAATATCCAGCAAATTATCAACGTGTTTGTGACTTCAGCATAATGTTATCTTAAATGCATTTTAACTATCGTGCCTCATAAATGCCATATTTGCGTTGAGCGCCTATGATCGCTTCATAACGCCACACACGCCTACTACCTGCAGCTCACTCCATTCTACACACCACAGCGCCCACTGTTGTAGTCTCACAAAGCTTTGCATGCATTTCCTGAAATCGTGGTGCGGTAATAAATGTCCAACATGTCAATAAAAATTGTCGTGTTCTTGTCAGTGTAGTCGTAAATGACTGAATGGTGCAATCGATGTTGTTACAGGCAGCTACTGTTTTTCTGCTGCTCTTAATGGGCTTGTAATGCATATTTGTTGTTGTGGCTGAGAGTGATCGCGCTGTTTTTGCGATGTTCGTATTGTGATAAATTGCTTGTTTGCTTCAAATTCATGCGAAAAGGTCCACCAACATGCAAACGAGCTGAAAGGGGCTTGTAAAGGGTAATTTTTTTAGAGCTGTTTTATCCTGACGTAAAAAAAGTATTATCTATATGTAGTTTAATTTTATTTACAATAAAAAATGATTTCGGACGTAAGGCCACGAAGGGAAGCGTTTGAGAAATGCCATTCTGTTACACCAATTTCTGGCTACTATTCGTTTGTCGCGAAGGGTGCGCCCAATACTAATGTCGATAGCAAAGTTGTTGGCTTGTTCGCTTAGGCCAGTGCCTTTAAATAGTCTCACAAAAAATGGTCCAGAGACTTCGAATGACATAATCTTGGAAGCTAGCGTTCACAGGCCTGTTTTTAGAGATAATCTAAAAGCACCAGCAGAGTTAACTTTGAAAGCCGAGCTGAGTGTAAAGACGGTGAATGCGAGCAATAAGATTTAAAACTGAGTACATAAAATCTTATAACAAATAATGCAAACGTCACAGATTGGCAGCTGAACGTAGCCGAGAGAAAAGCTTATCAGTGCAAGAAATTGACTAACACACACCTGCGATTTTGAAGGAATGATGATTTGCTCACATAACCGAGGTTGTGACAGTGGTTTGCTTACGAAAAAGCTGTAAATGTGTTGGTGATATACAAAAAACAAAAATGTCTCTGCGTTGCCGTCGGAACAATGACTAATTGGACGAGTGTGTGAATATGTGTAAAATGAACGGAGAGAATTCTGTTGCTGAATCCCCTATGGCGTGAGAGCCAAAGTTACTCTCACAATTTTACTTCGGATGGTCAACCCTGGGTCTTAGTTACTTTAAACAGAATAATGCATATAGATGTTTTGATTAGTGAACTTTTTTCTGATCCTGCTCTTTGGCATCTATAAAAAAATTAATGCAATCGTAATCGAATTTTAGTTGAAATCAGGGGAAAGTGTTATAAAATTATTAGATGCTTTCTAAACTGAACATCTGCGGTTGGTTTTTCTTTCGATTTCCAAGTAGCAAGACTTGGTTGTGCCTTCATTCCACAAACTGAATCAAAAAGTACATTTTTTGGGCTGTATCAGTACTTGATAAATAACAAAGAATGTTGAAAAGTCGAAAATTAAGTGACACAAAATATTTATTTTAAATAAGCAAAGAGGAGTTGGTCTTCTTAGGGATGCTTTTTTTAGCGGGACTGTTTATGCAGTTGCAGTGCCGATTGCATAGTCAGATTTATAAGATTTTTTCCTTTTTTATTGCAATTTATGATATAATGTTGGAAAGAATGTGGTAAGATAAGTAGAAAATTGAAAGCTCGTAATTTTTAGATTTCGATATTTCGGGGCTTAACAATTTTATTACCGAAATATTTGTATTTCTTTATTTTTTCATAATTATCGCCATAGGTGTTTTTGAAATAGAAATAGTATAAATTGAATATTTTGCACTTCTTTGTTTCCTTCAAAAAATATTATATAATATTTTTAAAGTAGTTATCTTGAGATTTTGTTTAACACCGAATTAGCAATTGAGCAAAACTAAAACGTTTGCGTTAGAGACAAAAAAACGCTAGAGTTACTCTATATTTAAATAGTCTTGAAAAATACGCTGAAAAAATAAGATTGTAACTTTTTTAAAAAACCATCATAGTTTAGTAAATTCCGAGCTCTATCCCCACAATAAATGATGGGCATTTGTTTTTATCAACAAATTCCGAATATGAAGAGTGTCAAAAAAGTATGTAAAATAGTATATATATATATATATAGAGGCAATAGTATGGACTAAAAGAAGCAAACATTTTTTTTTAAACATGGGCCAGATTCTTTTGGTTTGCTGCTTTTGGTTTGCTCCTTCTTAAATATGTTTTATTCTTTCTCTTAACAGCCTGAAAACATACAATAATGTAGATATTAAACAAAAAGTCCAAGCAATAATTTTCGAAGCGCTCAGAGTTTATGATTCCGGAATTATGAATGAGAGGCATACACATAAGTTGATTTTTTCAGGCAGAAAAATGCCTTCATTGTGGAATCAGGAAAAGCGCAGTGCCCTGAGATAAGACTCCTCAATGACTGATTTATGTTATGACTCGAAAATTTGTGCTGTATTGTTTATGACGACTGAAAGAGGAGTGAATTCGGGTTGTGTTAACCGTTGCAGCTTCACGCTGCTGATGAAGTTCATCAGCTGGCTGCTATCAAGGCCTACTACTTCAAAAGGTATTGGAGAGATGTGAGAGCCAAGATGCTTAAATCTTAGCAATGCGAAAGCAGGAAAGCTAAGGAGAAGGTGCTGATCCTCAATACGGCTGACGCAAAAAGAACTCGAAGTAACGTCGGATGTATACCTCGCGGTATACTGAATGTTCTCGCGACCGTACAAGATTATGAAATTTATTTGGAAAATTATTTTTATTCAATTCAAAGTAAAAAATGTGTGAAAATAATACAAAATTAAGAGTCAATTTACTTTTGCGTGATATAACCACCTTTCGCCTTGACTATGGCCTTGAGACGGTCCAGAAAAGAATCAAAAGCTACCCGAATGTGACTTGCAGGAATTTTGACCTACTCGCAGACAATGGCTTTTTTCAGCACCTCGAGACTGGTGAATCTTGTAGTTTGGTCCTTACTCTCCAAAATGGCCCAAAGAGATTAATCCATCGGATTCGCGTCTGGTGAATTTGAGAGCCATTGTGTCGAGGTTTTGAAGTTTGGAACGTTGTTTTTCAGCCATTCTTGTTTCACTCGAGCTTTGTGAGACGGTGCCGAGTTCTGTTGAAACTTTCGTGGTCTGCCACCGAAATTTTTGTCTGCTCACGGCTTCAAAACAACCTCCAGAATACTTTTCCCGCCAGGCTCGATGAAAACGATTGGAGAGCGCACATCTGCGGTTGCAGCGTCCTAAACCATTACCTGTGGCGGGTGCTGCCTCCTGGCTAATCGTTGACAAATAAACCCTATCGATTTGGGAGTTTACAAAATGCTCGATTTGGAAAATTTTCTCGTCAGAAAAATTTTCTCGGCAATATTCGGAAGATGACCGCTTTCGTTGATGCCCGTGCATTAGCTGCGCGAGCGGTTTGAAGTTGGTTACACTTCGAGTGCGGACCCTGTACATTTAGCATTACTTTAAAAGCTAGAGTAGGAGGGGCTCGAAGCGTCCCACAGACTCCAAAGATCGACCTCTTTCCAGCTATTTCCCTGACATCGACCTTTCCAGGGAGTCCGAAAGCACCTATTAACACTTTTTAGGTATTAGGATCCAGAGTACAATTTTCCTTATTGAATGATATGAAGTAAAAGAAATAGTGGGCTTTTGGAGCTAACGAAAAATCCTTCGTGATTTCTACAATCTTCATTTGTAAGTTCGGTTTGTTTTAGAGTAGGTATGCCCAGCCATTGAGCTCGTGCAGGAAGACATGTATCTAGTGTGAAATTACTTCTGCAATAGCCAACAGCGGGATATCAATGTATAGGTTTTTATGCGTACGAAACAAATTGGAAAAAACTGTATACATTGACGGCGGGTATTGCTGATATAGTAATAGTAATAGTAGTGCATGCAAAATTTATCACTTAATTATTTTTATTTTATTTTTTTACTTAATCTGTGTAATAAAAAAATATTTATTCAAGTTTTGAAATGACAACCCTAGTAACTGTACAAATTAGTTTGATTGTTCCTTTGAAACAAATTTAGCGACACGGGATGCTACTGGCACGGTTTTTTCACTTTGTAGCCGCCACTGTACATGCAAATTATCACTCAACTAACATCTTGTCCTACTACTTCAACCATTCCATGCAGCGATTATTACCAACCTTAAATTGAAAAATGCATTCACATAACATTTTGTATGCAAATTTTCTTATCTAAGCCTAATTATGCTAATTTTCCTAATCCTCAACAATTTGCATACGCAATGAGGATCTAATTTGCTCGCTGCCTTGCATAGTGCTCCTGTATTAAGCAACAATTCGCAATGAATAAATCGTCTTTTCTTAAATTATTTATTATTTCGCACAAATTACAATAACTATACGAAAGGTGGAAAACAATTACACGCACACATACATACATATGTGCATTTACATGCATAACACATGTGGCAAGGCGTCAAAGGCCTTTGCAAGCGCTGTCTGGCCCACTTAGCAGATACGAATAGCGATATGCGAAGCATAGAGATTAAACGGCAATTACGATGATGGCAATCGACGCGACGGTAGCAGCTAAAGCGTTGGTGTCCAACACGTTGCTTATCTTAACAGCGGTAATTATTTAAAGCAAAAATCCGTCAAAACAACTTCCGCGGCCAAAGCAGAACAACTTAACTGCCTTTTGCTAGTTGTTGGTGAGTGAGTGCATGATTTGGCCTGTTCTTGGACGTAGCTCCGTTGGAGCTGTCTTATTGGCTTTCACAACTTTTTCATAGACAGTTTACTTACATGCGTTTAAAAATTTACATTTGATTAGAATCAGCGAATTATCTACACATACTTATGCAGGTATGCAAAAATAAAGTGGCTATCAAGAGAGTTTTTAAGGCGTGCTTGTTCATCTTCTTCTTCGGTTTGTACGTATAGAAATATTGTGTGTTGGAAATAAGTTTCAGATTATTAAGTCGGGCCAACGACGTACATTGAATTAAAATTTTCCAAAATATATATGTGTAAGAAGTCTACATTGAAGGAATGCGAAAAGTCCCCTCTGAAAACCCTTGGTCTCTGAAGGTATGCCATTTGTGAAATATAATAATAAAAAAAAATAAATAATTGGCGCGTACACTTCTGTTAGGTGTTTGGCCGAGCTCCTCCTCCTATTTGTGGTGTGCGTCTTGATGTTGTTCCACAAATGGAGGGACCTACAGTTTCAAGCCGACTTCGAACGGCAGATATAATACATTTCACAAAAACAGGAATAAGAGAAATTTGAAATTTTATCGAAATTATACTAAACCACTTTACTCCATTATTTCTTAATAACATTTATCCAAACATTTATCCAAAAAGGCTGCCACAAGTCAACATTAGCCATATCACCGTAATAACTCTTTGTCCAAACAGGAGCACAATAATTATACACAACTCTTCCAGTACTTTTGCTGCTCGTACTTCTTTGCTTTTAATGAGTTAATATTTTTCATTTTTGCTAACCAGCGCTGGCGTAAATGTTGGGAAATGAAGATTGATTTGATTGCTGCTACATGCTAATGACGGTGTTGCAAGTTGTAGAGAATCAAGCAATATTTGTTGTATTTGTAATTTGAGTCAAGCATACTGGTACTCGTATGAAAATAAATATGTGCGTATGTATCTTGATTCTCAGTTCAGCCATTTTTCTCTGCACTTGCGTCTGGCTGTCTGTTGTCTGCTACAAAACGCTCTCATTAAGATTGTTTATGCGGAAGAAGTGATAAGCGCCATGAATCGCTTTTTAAAACAGACAATTAAATGGGTAATTAACATTTGATTCTTATTACAAGTTTTCAGTTTTCAGTAGTCTTTTTTTTTGTTTTGATATGTTTAAGCATAATAAAATGACTCAAGTAGTTACATTTCCTCTTCTCGCCATACTAAGCAACTGTTTCTTGCCGGTACTTTTTGATAAAAAACATTTTTTAGACATTTCAAAAGTATCAGTTGCAAATACAAAAACAATTTGAAATATGGAAAAAAGAATTGTAAAACAAAACAAAATTGCAGGACAATCGAAGTTTTTTTTTTTTTTTTTTTCATTTTTCTTTATTTCTTGAATCTTTCTTGTATAAGAAACTAACAATAAGTTTACAAATCTTATATACTAGAGTAATATGTTTCCTTGCCAGTGCTAAGAAACGAATTATTTGCTCAAATGAACATATATTTACATATATGATTAAATCGGTTGTGAATCTCCAATTCTTCATAGTTGGGAGCTGGAAAGGACGGGTTTCCAGTCTCCGATTCTTCGTATCTGGGAGCCGGAAAGGCCTAGTTTCCAGTCTCCCTTAGAGCTTCCGTTGTCCCGCATGTCGATTGTGAAAATGATGTTGTTTTTTGTTTTTTTTTTCGAATGTGATAGATGTGGTTGGAGGAAGTTGTGGACGGACTCTCGTGTGAGATGAGATCATTAAGATAGTGCAGACTTGAAGATGTCTCTTTTTTTCAATCGTGTGTGACCTTCATCTAAAAGTAGATTTCGCGCTAGTTTATTGGGATGGTCTTCTAGCTTTTGTAGGTATTTTTTGCTCAACCGTACTATTTCATCGGCTACACGAGGTATGCAAATATCTCTGTGAATGCTAGCGTTCTTTATATACCATGGAGCTCCCGTGATTATCCGCAAGGCTGGAAGTGAGCCACTGCTTTATTGGCTTGCTTGCGGCGCAAAGCAGGCGTCGGTTATGAAGAGCATTTTGCTTTTGATAGGTCAATCGGAAAATATTTGGAAAGGACAGTCAAAGTACTTTCCAAATCCTCCAAAAAGTGAGGAGGTTAACTTTCGAAAAACATACTTTTTGACAATTCACACCGAGTTGGATATGAATTTTCCGCTGCAATTTGTGAAGTTTTACTGTCGGAAATTTAGTTTAATTTTATTTGACAAAGTAATACTAAAGATGTAAGCATGAATATCGATAATTTCATATTAAAAAATGCGATGATCCGGGTTACCATTAAAAAAAAAAGACATTTTTTCGGGCCTGCACAGCTCATTTTGGATGTAAATTTTGGTTTTGGTGTCAGAAAATCCATACTATGCTAATGTAAGAGACTCATATATTTGAATATACATGAATATTTTTTTTTGTTATTGAAATTTCGCATATACTTTTCAGAAGAAACTTCACTTTTATATTAAAACGAGAAAAAATTGACTTGAAATTAAATTAGCTTTATTATATTATTTCATTGGAAGGTGTTCAAGTTTATCAATCCGCATTTACAAACAACCACTAAGACTGGTTTGGTCTCACGGTATGCAATTTCGGGATGCGCTAGCCAAAAGTACATCACCTCTCCCTAGCGTCTGCTAAACGAAATCCTGCGAAGCATAATAAACGCGGCATAGTATTATATTTATATAAGGAATAACGTGATCTTGACATACCAATCGTGATTGAAGTAACGAAGCAATTTGCCATGGCTAAAAAATCATGTTAATGCTGTAGCATCCAGCTTACTTCGACTGAATTCTTCTCGAAGACAATTAAAACACACAACGACAGCAAACCTTATGGAGAGCGAATAGCGGTGTAAAATGGTGCTTAAAACACGTTAAATTATCAAATGAAAATTGCTTATTCGAGTCTTTTTATACCCATATATACTAGGTGGCCGCCGTGGCCGAATGAGTTGGTGCGTGACTATCATTCGGAATTTAGAGAGTGAACGTCGGTTCGAATTTCGGTGAAAGATCAAAAAATTAAGAAAAAGTTTTTTCTAATAGCGTTCGCCCCTCGGCAGACAATGGCAAACCTCCGAGTGTATTTCTGCCATGAAAAAGCTCCTCATAAAAAATATCTGCCGTTCGGATTCGGCTTGAAACTGCAGGTCCCTCCATTTGTGGAACAACATCAAGACGCACACCACAAATAGGAGGAGGAGCTCGGCCTAATACCCAAAAAGGGTGTACGCGCCAATTATATACATATACTAGGTGCAATTGTGCAACGCTTCTGAAATTTAATAAAAATCGCAAATATAAAAAAAAAAAAATTATATGTATAATATATGAATATGTATGATAGATAGGACCGTTTGACCAAACACTAAACACTGACGGCATAGTACCTCCCCTGATCCCTTTTCTAAGACCATCATTTCCTAACATCACCACCGACTATTTATTACTGAGCTTTCACTTCACGAAAGATTTTCCTCTCGATCTAGAGCAGATTGGAGAAGGAGGCAGGAATCTATACCAACGGGATCGGTCACGGCGCTCGAGCAGAATCCTACTCTAAGTCAAGTTAATGCATATTCAGGAAAAAGCTGGCATAATGCAGGCATAATTGCTAGCTATCATCGAAACCACGCAAGTTAGAGTTAAGATGGATTTTTTAATGGATAGGCAGGCTGCTATAAAGAAGGTAAGCTCAAATATCATAACTTCCAAATTTGTAAATACAGCGCATAGAGGAACTCAGCTCTTTCGGTAAATGGCTCGATATCACTTTGATATGAGTTCCAGGTTACAGGAACGACGCGGAGAAAGTTAAGGCTGATGGGGTTGTTAGGCTACTAACTTAAGCTCGAGCGAAGCGAAAGCAGTAAAGGTTCCCTTCAGCTCGATTAAGGTACAACTATGGTCTCACTATTTTATCATTACAAGTATGTATTGAAAGGGCCTACCTAACGGCGCAATTCTCACAGAAGACAAACCCTGACTATAACACATTAAAGACCAAACAACTGCTTGGGTATGATCGACTTGACATTAATATAATATATCATTGCCGCTTTCGCTATTTTTGGGTGTTTGGCAAATGAAGGGTTGTATAGGTTTAAGACAACTCCGAGCGCAGATATGTTCATGGCAGAAATACACCCGGAGGTTTTCCATTGCATTGCGAGGGGGTTTTTTCGATCATTTTGGTGTGTCATGCACAGAGATTCGAAACTACGCACTGCCGAATGCTAGCAATGCGGCCATGGTTTAACACACCACTAATATTCGTACGCCGTAGTTGGAAGTCGTATGCCTTTTTACTATCTTTGCAATTGTTACAACATTACGAACTTTCGGCAAACCATTCCTCCACAATATTTAATAAATTTCGATATTGGAATTTAGTTCGCTTTCGCGTGTCTGATACCCCCACGGGTCTAACACAGTTTTGTGCGTAGCAAGCATAAATTCGACAGTGCACCTATTTGCGTTATGCTTTGGGTAACGCAAATATTTTCTTGCGTCTGTTGAAAATATTAAAAAAAAAAAAAATTTTAAATATTAATAAAAACTTTTAAAGCGAGTATTAGCTGGCAGGGTGTAAATTTCAATAAGAAAATTCCTCCCTTTCTTAGCTTTCACGTACAATTTTGTTTTTGTTTCCAAGGCATATGCACTTCTTTACAAAGTACAAAATAGATGCAGTTTGCTTTGGGTTTCCCTGTATTTAATCCAGCACTCAAACTAATACACTTCATGTATTGCGTACTTAACAATACCTGTGGACCACTCACAGGGTCACTACCAAACACCCAAATTTTTGAATACATACCTATTTTCAGGCTTGGCCTTTCATCTCTCAAATACCATCGCACAACCACACTGGCATAGCCGCAAAACCATTAGAGTGAAGCAATTAAAATTTGCAAAGCAAAGCTTTTGAAAGTGCAAAATGCGAAAATACAAAATGCAAACTACAAGTGTCAATCTCAATATTGTAGCCACCAATAAACACCTGTAACACCTATGCATGCGTGTGTGCATACGCTTATACATAAGTGCGTCTAAAACGATGAATATGAATATGAATTTGGGTTGGCGCGAAAAAGTTTCCATATCTGCATATCAAAAGCATGCATACCTTGATGCAGAGTTGCAATTGCATAGATAAGTGCGTGTATATACATATGTATATGTATGTATGTAGTTTTATCGCACACATTTTTGACAATTAACAAGTTTACGCCACACGTTGAATGGGCAGGGAGGAGCGATAGGAGAGAGAAAGAGAGAGGGAAGTGAGAGTTAGTTTACTATAATACTGGAAAGGCAAAGCACTATGTGTGTATGTGCGTGTGTATTAGGGACGTCAATTTGCAGTATTTTACTGATCCCGTGACTTTCGGGATCTCATTCTGTAAGCACGCCAAACTAAGATTGCCTGAAAATTACTTCTAATTAAGGTCGAAATATCGACAAATAAATAAAATAAATAAATATAAATTATAATCTAATTTTTGTTTTACAGCTAATCCGGCTTTGCGCTCAGAAAATAAAAATATGAAATCTATAAACTATAAAGGCAATTTAAATCACATTAAAAAAGAGTCACAGCAACCTATGTATTTAGCTTTTAACAATATTTTAAAAATGATTAAAAACCAGGTTTTTTGTTTTGTTAACAAAGTGTAGGAAAAATTATAAGCATCATGTGGCTTTTTTTTTGTTTTGTCGGGATAGACTAGCAAGTACAACACTTAGACACAATTAACTTTATTATACTGTACTCGAGTTCCCTTTTTAATTTGCTTTAAATCTATCCGACCTCCGTA
Organism: Anastrepha fraterculus; assembly: GCA_037575425.1. NCBI lineage: Eukaryota > Metazoa > Arthropoda > Insecta > Diptera > Tephritidae > Anastrepha > Anastrepha fraterculus. The sequence goes on from JAYXIM010027316.1 coordinate 35,055, forward strand.
GAAATCTGAGCAGATCTTGTGGTGTCAAGGAGCCAAGGTGGTCAAATGCAAAGACCTCAAGTCCTATTCGAGCAAAGGTCGGGCAGACGCACAGAAAGTGGTCCGCTGTCTCATTCTTCTCACACATGCTGGGCAGAGTGCGCTGTCTGAGATGCCTACCTTTTCCATGTGCTTCGCCTTTAGAAAGCGGCCTTTCATCAGTCGAACCAACTACCTACAGTCTCCGTCTGCTTAATAACAGAAGGATCTGCTACAGTCGGTCGGAAATGACAGGTAACATCAGTTTCCCCTATCTGCAGTCTCACTCAGCTTGCTAGGCTCGCTTGTGGGTTAGAGTAACCCATTTGCTAACCTAATACTGATTCATAGATTAATCTTTAAAAAAGCAGCCCACACGTTTTTCTCTTTTTCTATGCGATTTCATGAGTTCTGACCAATTTATTGCAGTGGCAGCTGCCTGCATGTCGAATGATCCGAGTATTTTAGACATGCTCTTCAATTTTTTTGAAAATTAGTTTATTCGTAGGCTTCACTGTAATAAACTGAACAAATTTTGAAAAATATTAACTTTTTTATTAACTATTCTTGCACATTTTTCGCTGTAACTAGTATATATAGTCTGCCTAATGGTAGTGTAACCGGCAAAATTCAAGCTTAGTTAGCGAATTCGCTAATATCGGCTGATTTTCGTGGCGTCACACTAGCCTACTTTTATTTTTATTTTTATTTGATTTATGCATTTTAGCCACGGAGTTTTAGTATGTACTTTGTTCCTGATAACTTTTTTTCAGTTCATTAATTCACTCAGCTCTTTTAGCTTTACTTTTTTTATCATCTGGTCACACTATCGACTTATAATTTTATTATTGTTGGTGTTGGTCTGTGGCCTGCTTAAGATGTGTGTGACATTTGTTTTTTAGTTTTTTCTTCTTCTTCTTCGAGTAGTCAAATATCTCTGTCGCAACTGCAGTGTTGCCTGGTTTTGGATAAAAAAACACTAAAATGCCCCTTTAAAGAACAAACAAAAAATCAAATTTTTATTGAATTACTTAAAGAACTTTGTATGTGTCACAAATTGTCTATACTGTGCGCTTTATTAAATAAATTTGGTATGGTTGGGTACAATGGACTGTGAGTTGGACAAAAAATCAGAGTTTTGCTATATTTGAGATTATGTAACAAGATAAGGTACTCCTTTTTCAAAAAGGTCGTTTTGGTTTCTTCAGTATTATATGGTATTTTTTGTGTGCTTTTTTACTATTCAGTAAATTCAAAGGTTTTTTAAAATTTATAATATTGTTTTAAATGTTAGGAAGAGGGAAAAGAGGGAAATACATCCAATATTATTGCTAACCTCAAAAGGAGCAAAAATTGAGATTTGTACATCTAAAATATAAAATTTTATAATACTCAACAAATTCTCAATCGCACTGATATGTTCTCAGAGTGGCCTTTTCAGCCTGTTTTATTATTAATAATTTTTTTAATTAAATTTTTTTCAATTATCCAATTTTTTTTTAACTTATAATTTTGGTAACTTCAAATTTAAAAAAAGAAACAAAAATCAAACTCAAAAATTTTTGTATTTTGGGTGTAAAAAACACTAAATTTATAGCGAATAGCAAAGGGCTGGCAACACTGCACAACTAGGCTAGTATAGCGTCACAACCCTCTAACGGGCGCTATCTTGTTTCTATCAGGAAATAAATAGAAACGTTAACAAACCTTATGCCATTCAAGAAAAAAAGTATACATCCAAAACGAGTCACTGCTCAGTGTGCTTTTATGGTTGGCGGAGTATTTCCTTGAAGCCGGACCGTATGATAACGCTGTAACGGTGAACGGTGAACGTTATCGAGACAGAAAAACATTTTATTATGGCCTGAATTAGATGAAGTGGATTTGGACAATAAGTGATTTGAACTGGACCGTGCCACTTGCCACATAGGTAATAAAAAAATTGCCAATTTAAGGCCGAAGTTTCCAAGACGCGTCATCTCACGAAATAATAAGGTCAAATGGTCGTCGAAATCTTGAAATTTTATGTCAGCGGACTTATTTCTTTGGGGCTACGTGAAAAATGTGATCTGCATCAATAAGCCAGAGATGAGTGCATATAATTAAATTATATGCGTTATATAGCAAATGATTGACAGCCCGAACTATGCAAAAAATGCATCGGATATTTTGATATCCGCATCCTGTGTTGCCAAAAGGATTGTGGTAGGTATATAATGTATATCATTTAATATATTATACCTAAAAAGCATGAACAAATAAAAAAGAAATATTGCACACAAATATTGTGTTATAGTTATAAAATAAAATATTGGTCTAATTGAATCACCCTTGGTTAGGTTAGGTAGTGCCGGCTAATTTGTAAAAGGATCTCACTTGGACCGCTAGGGTCGATTGTGTTACCAGTGTTGGGTGCTTGGAGCCGAATATATTATTATTATTTTATTATTTTATCGATTGTGTTACCAGTGTTGTGTACTTGGAGCCGAATATATTATTATTATTTTATGTAATACTTAATACACGTCTTCGCGAGTTTTAACAAACCGTTCAGCGTTTTGTCAGTAATACCCTTCTAGAATGAAAAATATGTTGATCCTATTCAAATTTGTCGAGTCCTACAAAGAGCAGGGCAGTGGCAAAGTAGGAGTTACAAAGAAATCCTAGCATTCACTTCGTTGCATGCGTTACACGCATCGCTCTGGACTAATCCTTAGCATAGTTTTGACAGTTTTTACCACATTGACTGCGTTTCCAAAGCTATTTCCTTATTAAGTTCCTCTTTCAGAAAGGATAGTAATGGGCATATGTCGATGAGTATTGAATCACTTTAAAATAAAATTAAAAACAAATTAAAAATAAACACCTAAAGCTCAACTCGTATTGCAAATAAAACTTCTAAAAAAGTTGATTTTTGTAATAAAAATTTTCCTAAATGCATCGATATATTATGTATCAACACTCACGGGATTGGAATCGCCTAGTGCCGGAACTTTCGAAACTAAAAAAAAAAAATTGAGTGTATGTTCTCACAAAGGAAACTGGCGTGAACTTCAAAGCACACATGCATATGTTACACATACATACATATCATTCGTGAACGTGTGTTAATGCGAAAATGACCATAACCATTTGAATGCGATGCTGAGCTTGTGGGCGTATTTGTATATATAGGTGTTGCCAATTCATGCCTCGCTCCCACTCACTCGCTCACTTCTCGCCCCTTCTCGCCCTCTCCCTCTCCCTCTCTCTCTCTCTCTCTCTCTCTCTGTCTCATTTGGTCAGTTGCAGTTATCTTTGCTGCCATTAACTACATATCTGGCATCATGATGCAGGCGGTAATGGCCTTTACAGTTTCTTTTGCTCATCCCCGCCCCTGATGTTGATGATGATATGTGATGCTAAAGAAGTTTGAGTTTATGTGTTTATGTATGAGCGTGATACATATATGTGTGCGCTCGTCCTTTACGATTTGTTCATGGTCAAAGAAAAATACGGCAATGCAGTAATTTTTGCCATTGCCACACACTCGGTGCTGCGCACATGCATACCTACTTAGCTGAAGATATGCAGAGATGCAGCAGCCATAGATGCTAGTCAGATAGCTTAACAAAATGCCTCTGCTCTTGGCTAAATGAGCAGGCAGACAAATAGTCGCTGGAACGCTATGTAGCCAGGAAGACTCCTGGTTGAGTACTGAAAAGTGTGTGAGTTGGAGTTGTCCTGAATTTGAAGGTGGTGTTGCCAAGGCTAGTGATGAGATTGCGGCCAACAGCCTACAGTAACATTAAGAGTACACTAAAAGCCATCAATATTTATGTACCTATGTATACAAGTATAACTTGGGTGTTGTTGTTGTTGTTGTTGCATCGCTTTTATCAGTGTTATTCATCGGTCATTCTGCACTCATTTACAGTTCATTTAAATTATGACCAACCAGATAAAGTGCAACCAACTTTCATTGCCATTTCGGGTTCGTGCCAATCCACTTCACTCTCCTACACGCCACTCTTAAGCATAATAGTTCACTCCACTCCATGCACATTATTTGGGTCCAGTCCAGTCTACCGCAATCGTGTTCAGTCCAGTTTAGTCGTTGCGTCGAATATTGTTGCTGCAATATCGCTTTGCTCTATTGATGCCTACTTTTTGTGCAGCAAATGAAAGGCAATTTCAAACTATTATCCTTGTAAACATTCAACGAATGCTTTAATGCATGCTTGAATGAGCTACGGAATGAATGCCTGCCGGATTGGTGCAGAAGTGAATGTAATGCATCTGTTTGTTGGTGAATTCATAAAAATCTATGAATCAAGCCAGCTTGCTAAGTGCAAATGTGCACACATACACATGGGTATGTATACAGATTCATATATATACAAGCATACCAACAACGAGTATTTATTGATGCTTTTAAGTGTAATTACCAATGAGCTGAGTAGCAAACGAAAACAAAAATAGATAAAAATATGAGTTTGGTTTGAAGCTCGAAAATTCATGGCATGATAAATGAGGCTTTGAAGTACTTATCTAATGATGTATAGAGATTTGACTTTTGCTTTGAATACTTCACAGTGATTGGAAACAATTTTTAGGATTCCTTAAAACATCTTAATAAAATATCAAACTAAAAAATAGTTGATGTTCCGAATCAAAGGGTCGTTCTCAATATAAGAAGTGAACCTGCGGTTGATTTCCCTTTAAACGAAATGTCACTTTGGCTATTTTGACACTCGCAGCGTTGCATGCTCCTTATCATCGGCTTTGTTTTCGAAAATACTGCTGGAAATGCCACTTCAGTTATGAGGCTTAATTACCTACTAATTACTCACTGAACGATGTTTGTTTTCAGCAATCGCTATCATTATTTAAGACAGCATGTTTCGTAATTGTGTTATTAGCCGCCTTGACGATGTCAGTTGTACTGCTGGTAAACAACAGACCGCAAGGCTGAGGAGTGACACTTCAGTTTACCAAAATAACTTGAGGTAAGCGCACGCTTCGAAGTTAACTCTACTTTTTGTTCTACTTTTCCACTCCGACAAATAAATATATCAATAATATAATTTCTGAGTAAATCAGTATCATTGCGGTCGCCGTAGGTTCGAATCTCCGTGCATGAAACACCAAAATAAAGAACAAGTTTTTTCTAATAGCTGTCGCCTTCGGCAGGCCGTGACCAACCTCCCAGTGTATTTCTGCCATGAAAAAGCTCCTCATATAAAAACCATTTGACGCGTGGAGCCACGGCTTAAAAGTGTAGGTCTCTCCATTTGTGGAATTATATGACGACGCACTCCAGAAATAGGAGGAGGGACTCAGCCAAATACCTAAAATAAGTGTACCGCTCACTAGTGGCTGAGCTGTGATTATGGTCCATTACCATTTTTAGTGGTTGCCCTTAAATACCCATATATTGCGTATAATCTAAAAACGGATCAAAAGTCAATTTGGAGGCATATCGGGCGAGCCATTGGTGAAATGGAAAAGTTCAATCTGGTCTGGAAAGTTGAGTTGACAGGGTTACTGCAAGGCCAGCCGAGGTAGCTATTTGAACAGGTTATATTTTCTAAACAGTCGAAAGTTTTAGACCCACCCTAATACATAGAGCAAAAATCATTGGATATTACTGAGCGATGTTTTGTTATTATTTTAAAAAGAAACAGCTGAGGGAACAGTAATTTTTGATTTTGTTCCATTTGTAGGGCAACATCAATTCTAAATACACAAAAATTGGGCGATAAGTTCGGTCAATCATCAAACACAGGGTGTTTACGTTAATTAATCATTTTAGGCATTACTATTAAATTTAATAATCTTATATAATAATCTAGAAATAGACATCATTTCTTTCTGATTATGACTTAGGGGGTTAGCGGTAGCCAGAGGCTCGAAGAAATGATGATTTTCAATAATGTTTTCTGCTAGTCAATTGCTTTATTTTACAAAAATAAAAACATAGTATTAATACATCATCGCAAAATTTCAAAAAAAAAAAAATAATAATAATAATTGTAAAAGTTATCAATGCTTGTGTGGAGCCCGTTTCTCCAGAAGTCCCTTGCGGTGATCATCACAACTCGTGGAGATTCATCTAAAATCAATCGGACAAGAGATTGTTTTTATTAATAGATAATCTTGTGCCTGATCAAAGCTTTTTCTTTCAGAATTAACATTATGGCGGCCTCAGTAAATATTTTTAAGATTTTCGAGAAAAAAACCGACAATTAATTGTTAAAAAAAATTTTTGAAAAAGAGGATAAATGTAATTGAAATCTACTAAGCCGTTTTTAAGTTACAGTAATCAGCAGTCCAAAAAACATAGTTTTGAGAAAAAACGCAGTTAAAGTTTTGCGAACGCTCCGGAGCGCTTGAGCGCCCTTTGTTAACTGTTTAATAACTCGAAAAGTGTTTGTCGGATTCACTTCAAATTTTCGCACAATATTTTGAAGATATTATACTTTAAGAAAATGTAAAAGATATAGTCCACGTTTTTGAAAATTCTGACTAAACCCTAAGAATTACAGTGTGTTTTAAAGCTAATAACGGGTGATTTTTTAGCTAATATCTTTTTAACCAGTTGGTTTAAACAGCTGACGCACGTTTCGTGTTTTGTTTCACTGTCAAACATCTTCAGTTTGGTCTATAATTTAACCATAAATCGTCTTACAAACGAACAGCGCTTGCAAATAATTGAATTTTATTATAAAAATTCGTGTTCTGTTAAGAAAGTTTATTGCGCGCTTCTTCCATTTTATGTTCAGTTTAATCGACCCACTGAAGCGGCTATTCGAGCTATTGTGACTAAATTTAGAACCAAATTTACATTATTGGACATCAAACCACAGAGAAGAAGAAAATACCGCAGCTGTTTCGGCCAGTGTTAATGATGACCATCAATTAATGACCCAAGCAATTGGGCCTCTATTACTCAACGACGTGGACAATTTTGCGAAAGGATTTAGGTGTGAAGCCTTTCAAAATACAGCTGGCGCAAGAATTGAAGCCGAACGACCTACCGCAACGCAGAATTTTTGGTGAATGGGCTCTTGGAAAGTTGGCGGAAGATTCACTAACTAGGCTTGACGAAGTTCATTTTTGGATCAATGGGTACGTAAATAGCAGAATTGTCGATTTTGGAGTGAAGATCGGCCAGAAGAATTGCAAGAGCTACCAATGTATCCAGAAAAGGTCACAGTTTGGTGCGGTTTATGGGCTGGAGGTATCATTGGACCGTACTTCTTCAAAGATGCTGCGAATCGTAACGTAACTGTGAATGGTGAGCGCTAACGTGAAATGATATCCAACTTTTTTTACCCAAAATGCAAGAGCTTGACACAGCACGCGTAACAGTGGACTTGTTGAGAGTTCGGTGAACATTTTATTTCCCGTTCGGACCTGTCAATTGGCCACCCAGATCGTGCGATATAACTCCTTTAGATTATTTTTTGTGGGGCTATGTTAAGGCTCATGTCTACTCAGACAAGTCTGCTTCAATAAACGCATTGGAAGACAACATTAAAGCATTTATATGTGAGATACCGGCCGAAACATTGGAAAGAGTATGCCAAAATTGGACTAAGCGGATGGACCATTTGAAGCGCAGTCGCGGTCAAGATTTGCATGAAATAATCTTCAAACATTAAATTATATGGACTGTACTATCGAGTTAAGTAAAAATGTCATGCATTTTTCTGAATTTTCTGTGTGTTTTATTGAAAACTTTCTTATAGCTCTTGAAAACTCACCCTTTAATTACGCACATGTTTCGTGTAATGGTAATGGTAATAGTAGTAGCCCGGTGTGACGGGTTAAAAAATCGAATTTTGTTTTTTTGCACATTTTTCGGAAGAAAGCATCTTAAAAATATACTATACAAATTTCAGACAGAAATTTTAAATATTTTTAAAGTTATAGCTAAAATAAGAGAGCGCGCCGTAATGTGTATGAAAGCGTGTGACACGCCAGCAGCAGCTGTTTTCGAAACTTTAAACGCGTTTTTCTCAAAACCATGTTTTCGAAATTCCGGCCCTTTAAAACATTTAATTTTTTAATAATAAACTATTTAATTTAAACAATTTATGAAGAAAAAATTAGATTTTGAGAACTTTTTTCACAAGTCCGCCATTTTGTTTTTGTTTTTATGTATATTTTATTTAAACAAGTTAATATAAAATTATCTTTAAAAAAATTTTTTTATATACTTCAAAACACCATTAAAAACATGTAAAAATTGTAAAACGATCGCATTTTATTTTCTCGGTCGTTACACCGGACTACTACCTACTACCTTAACTTTAAGTTTATGAAAAATCGAAAGCCAAAGAGTTTGAGAATGAGTTAACGATAGTATGAGCTTTAAAAGTTCTTAATATAGGAACATGCCAAGTATGAGATGAATGAAAAGCGTAAGTAAATTTAACTCGCACTCGCAATATCACTAGTAAAAAAGGCTTATTTACATCAAGTACAAATAACTGCGCTCAAAAAGATTATGCGAATCCATCGCTATACTCAAAATGCCAAACAAAACCCACTGCCTATGTTAAATTTCCCGTGTACCATGTAATGACTTTGAAGCAGCCTTAGCCGAATGGGTTGATGCGTGACTACCATTCGTAGTAGTCATACTCTAACATGAAACACCAAATGATAGAACAATTTTTTTGTACTAGCGGTATCCCCTCGTCTGGCAATGGCAAGCGCCCAAGTATACTTCTTTTATGAAAACGATTCTCATAAAAATAAAACCATCTCCTGTTTGCAGGCGGCATAAAACTGTTGGTCCTTCCTTCGTGGAACAACAGCACAATGCACAGACCAAATCCTGGTGTTTGAAGTACCGAAAAATGTATCGACAATTCTCTTTTTTACATCAGTTTAATACTAAGTTTCCACCGCAGCCGCTATCGTGTTCTCTGCCGCGATCGTGTTCTTAGCGCAAACACGAAACAAAACTCCTGTCAAATCCCATACAAAATTAAAACACAACTCCATACCTAAACCCACTTTTCAAAGCGTGTTTTGTGGGTTTGCGTCTAATTCAAAGCGTGTTTTGTTGGGTTTGCGTCTAATTTAATTATTAAGTGGTGGCAATGTTGCTCATTTTCCTCATTTATTATTGCATTCTTATCGAAATATGGCAACAATGATTGCAATTTGTCAATACGACATTTGATTGACGGCCGCCGTAGCCGAGTGGGTTGGTGCGTGATCACCATTCGGAATTCACAGAGAGGTCGTTGGTTCGAATCTCGGTGAAAGCAAAATTCATAAAAACATTTTTCTAATAGCGGTCGCCCCTCGGCAGGCAATGGCAAACCTCCGAGTGTATTTCTGCCATGAAAAAAATCTGCTCATAAACATATCATAAAACAAAATGAAATAAATGTATAAAAAAAAAATTTTTTTTGTGATTCGAACCGAGGATTTCGGATCGGAAGCCCACATTGCTAGCCGCTGGGCTATCGCGCTGTGCTGTCGCCGCAAAATAATGTATCATAAATCTGTTTACCATACCAAAGACCATATACTTTGCAAACACATTTCGGTGGAAACAGTTGACAGTTCTCCCAAACACAACTCCTGCAAACACGGTGTTTGCTTTTGGTGGAAACGGGGGCTAAGTCTGAACTGACTTTACCAAACACGAACAGTGAATTTGGAAAAGTATTTGCTGTCATCAAACCAGTAATAGCTCATAAATAAATAGATATAGGATCATAAATATAATTTTTTCTATTCAGTGGCTTATCAGCATCACTTGCCGAAAAAATATTTCTTATAATAAAAAAAAGAGGTTGTCTGTAAAGTCGGTTTACTGACGATAGTTCAACGTGACAATGTCATACGAAAATACTGATTGATATATATTTTGTATGGATATAGAGAAGGAGGTAAATGGAATCGCAATGGAATTGATCAAGTTACATTTACACAAACGTGAAAAATTACGAAACATTTATCAAATTCATGAAAGATATCTGCAATTTCGATTGTGCATCAGACGTTAATAAGTCAACAACACTAAGAGGCACCATCATCGACTTGACTTTTTCAAGACACTTTACACTCGAAACACTCCCTTTCATTTCCTACTTTTCCTATCATCGTCCTATTCTCAACAAAGAAATGGTTAATTACCATGCACACAGGAAGAAGGCATATGCAAAGTATGTGAATTTATATACAAAAGCGCATATACATACATATACATACATATATATATGCTCACTCAAGTAGGAGAGACCCAGATGTAGAACGTTGCCGAACGCGGGGACCGATTGTGCCTCTTTGTCGTTCGTTCCGCGCTCTCGCTTGCAGTTCAAGCAAGGTAACGACGCATTTTTTGGTGCGCACAACCGGCTATATCGAATTATAAGACGTTATCACGTGAAAAGTTCTGTGATAGTCTTTATGAGTTGCATCAAAATCGACATCTGGGACGATTTCTGACAAACAAACTGAGGGGTAAACAATTTTAGAAGCCTTGTTAAGGTTGTTCCAGCCTGTAAAATATGCATCAAGAACGTTGGTTTGCTATAGAACTTCGGTA
>JAYXIM010027328.1:0-49812 GCA_037575425.1 Anastrepha fraterculus
TGCTGTCAAATTTAAAAAGGTTCATCCGTTCATGTACGTGCCGCGAATTTACAAATGCATCACATGTTCTCTCTGCTATTACTATTTTCTCCACCTTTTCTATCTGCCGCACTTCTTTCATTTTGGCTCTGCCAGGGAGTTAGCTTGCTACTTAAATATTGGTTTCATAACAGACGATGTCATATTTATCAGCGAATGCTTCCCATGCCAAATATTCAGTTTCTCTAGATTTATATTGCCAAAATGTATACGTGCGCATGTATGTATGTACATATGTGTGTATATGCATTTTCAAGAATATTTGTATGCACTCTGACGCTCCTGGTGAAGTAATCATAGTGGCATATATTCGAATTCTGCGCCGGATGCTGCTAAATTAGTTAGTGGGTGGCATTTCGTTGGTCACATTCAAGTTGATTGAACTGTTGTAAAAAGAAATTGTTCCAATTTGGTTAGACTTTTAAGAAAATCTAGTTTATAAAGTTATTGTTCACGTTTCATTTCCATACGAATATGCACAACTTAATGTGTCAAATTGAAATCCAGCAGTTAGTTATATATTTGAGTTTTGAGAAAAGCATGAAAATTCCTATTAGGTGCAACTAAGTTATCGCTGTTTTTTTGATGAAAATACAACTTTATTCTGAAAAAAAAAAAAAAAAATGGTTACAAGTGAATCATTGAAAGTATTGTCCATCGCTGGCTACTACTTTTTCCATCTTTCTGGTCGATTTCTTATACCGTCGTGGTAAAACTTTTGATCTTTTGAGGCTATCCACGGATCAAGTCATCTTTTGATGCCTTCATATGAATGGAACAGCTGGTCAGCTATGGCCATGTGCCATCGATCGGAACAGGTGATAATCCGACGGCGGAATATCTGGAGAATATGCCGGGTGGGGTAGGATTTCCCATTTCAGTGTTTTCAGGTGGGTTTTAACGGGTTTGGCAACGTGAGGCCGAGCTTTTCATGCTGTAAAATCACTTTTTTATGCCTCTCCGGGTATTGTGGACACTTCTCGCGCAGTGCTCGGCTCAATCGCATCAATTGAAGTCCATACCGATCCCCAGTGATAGTTTCGCTTGGTTTTAACAGCTCATAATAAATAACGCCAACTTGGTCCCACCAAATACATAGCATAACATTCGCAGCGTGAATATTCGGCCGAGACGACGACGAAGAAACATGACCGGGCAGTCTCCACGTTTCCACGACAGTCGGTTCTACGTTACCGAAACGACCTGGATTTATATCCGACCGAGGACTGTCACTCCAGCAGCATTCCCCGTATGTAAGTATGGGTAATGTTTATGCTGCTACAACAACAACAACCGGGCAGTCTTCATGACTTTTTTTTTTGGATTCCTCTAATGAATCCATTTTTCATCACCCGTCACGATGCGATGAGGAAGGCTTTTCCCTTTTTTGCCGCTGGAGCAGTTGTTTACAGGCGAAAAAACGACGTTCAACATCCCTTGGCTTTAACTCATAAGGAAGCTAAGTCCCCGGTTTCTGAATCATTCCCAAAACATGCAATCGGAATTGGATAATACTGAAGCAAGCTCTTCTTGCGTTTGACACAGATCCTCATTGAGCAATGCCTCCAATTCAGCGTCTTCGAAAGTTTTGGCCTTCCTTCAGGCGGACGGCCGTCAATATTAAAATCACCATCTTTGAAGCAACGGAACCAATCTTGGCCCGTTGTTTTGCTTAAAGCAGCTATAAACTTCTTGTAGCTCTCAATGCGCTTCAGCCGCCGTTTTTTTTCGAAAGAAAGAGGAAAATCAACACTTCCCGCAAATGACGATTATTCGGCACAAAATCAGACATTTGCACAAAACCAAAAGTATATGATACCAAAAGAAAATCACCAATGTGTCGAAGCAGTTTGTTTACAATATGTCTAAGCTTGGTTTATGATGCTTAGGTTATTTTAGAATCGACTAGCACACACTGCTGGCGGCATCTATTGACAAGCAGCGAGAACTTAGTTGCGCACCTAATATTTAAAATTAGTTTTTCATAATTTGGATTATATTGCGGTTAACTATGATAAAAAAAGCAAACAAATTTAATACATTTCCTTAGATGTTTATATTAGCCGTCTTCGTTTCGCCATGCCTTAGCACGTGACGAATAGATGAAGCAACTGGTAAAAGTAAACATACTTTGGCAGCACAAGGAAAGAGCTGCTAATAATGACATTTGTTTGGAGACAATTAATTAGTATTAGTAATGAAACTTACCTAACATCAGAAAAGAGAGTTGCTGGTATCGAACATACCAGGTTTTTCAAAAAGTTTTGCGGTTCGATAAGACAAACATTATTGGTGTGAGACTCTGGAAGGACTGCAAAACACGCTTCTGCTGCTCTCCTGACCTCAGAATTTGATAAAAAGTCATTTCCACGCATGCATTTTTTTTTAGGTCTGGAAACAGATGCAAATCTGGTGAATGCGGTGGATGATTCAGTATTCATGGCTTTTAGCCATTCTTAAAATGTTCGGTACATTGTCCTGACGAAAAGTATTTTCTTACGATTTTTTTCCTTCAGCCGGTCTAGAAGGTTGCAATAATATTCCGAATATATTGCTTTACCAATTTGCACGAATCCATTCCCTTGCCAAAAAGATTATGCTAACACCTTCTTTGCCGATTTCTGGACACGAACTCGTTTCGAAGCCGAAGAACCAGGTTCGCACCACTCTTTAGCTTCTTGCTTTGATTTAGGATCATGGTAATAGATCCAAGTCGCAGCCATAGTGATGAATCGATGCACAAAATTCACAGCGAAAACGCTCTAAATGTTACTGAGGAAGTCGCATTCGAATGTGTTTTTCTTCTATTGTTAGCAAATGCGGTAGCCATTGAGCATACAGTTTTGTGGACCCCAATTTTTCAACCAAAATATTACTTACACTACGCAAAGAAATACCAAGGGCTTCTACTAAATTTCTTTCAGTCGCTCGACGATTTTCAAATACAATTTCCTGTATTTTTTCTACGATTTCTGATGTTGCTGTTTTGGGACATACTTGACGTGGATCATCTGGCTTTTACGACTTCGTTCAAAATCAGTAGCCCATCGTTCTGCTCTACTGATTGATGGCGAAAAGTTTCATACACTTTAAACTTACGTTCCTAAATTTCATTTGCCTTTAAACCTTCTAAAAGTAAAAATTCAATCACCGCAAGATTTTTTTGATTTTTTCCTTTGTAGAAAATACTGTGACACATCGATACTGAATGGCTTGTAAACAAAGAATGAATTGACAGATTGAAATAAAACTTTGCTTACGTTCATATGAAGAGAGTGTCACAAAAAAAAAAAAATAGGCTAGTAGCCACGCCTTCTCTTATCGAACCGCAAAACTTATTGAATAACCTAGTAGTGAGTTATGTTAATTTTAGGAGATATAAACTTACTCGCTAGTGGCGAATCTTGCTGGATAACCAACAAAGTTCCTTTCATATGAATATTTTTCGATAAGTGAGCAGAGCAAAAAAATGGAAGGCTAATTCCAGCATGGCAATCTGAGATGTGGCGGAACGTAGACTGCTATTCACATAATGCTGCCGTATCGAAGCTTTTGACTGAGGCACTTTTTTATTTCACTTGCGATTATCCCGTTCGGTTTCTGTGCCGCTTAAGACAATTGTAAGTTGGAGCATATAGGTTTAGGATCCTGTTTTGTACATTTACATACATGTAGCTGTGTTCTTTCTCAAGAATGTTAAGGACTATAATTAACAAAAAAAAAAAAAAAAGAAAAAAAAAATTAGACAGAGAATGCTTCAAAAGTAATCATCATCGACAACTGTATTCACAATAATAGCCCCGCGACCTTTGCTAAGTTTAAACTATGCAATTTAATAATTTTTATTTAAAAATATAGTCCATACTACAATAAAAACTATTTAACTAAAAGTCTCAAACATTGCACAACGTTGAAAAAGCATTAACATACTTTCAGCAAACAATTCTAATTTTTTTGGAAAAATCCACGGTGCGCAGCTTTGTAGCCCATTAAATTTTGGTATGATATTGTACCACTTTGCATTAATTTGTTCCATATAATGAATACTCCAAATTTTTTTTATGGAGAAAATGTACTAGACTAGAAAAAAATTGTCTAAAACAACGAAATTTTTGGGCCACTTCAAACTTGCACTTTATCATACCGAAATGCAATGAGCTATAAAATTGCATAATCGAATTTTTTCTGAAAATTTTAATTAACGGTGATTTTGATGAAAATTCGTTAATTTTTTTTTTCATTTTGTACAAAGTTTGCTAGTTTGAGGTAAATGCTTTTTTCTGTAGAATGAACGATGATTTTATAAACACAAAACAAAAAATAAAAAAAGAGACATAATTGCACAGTAAAAATTTTGTAATATTTCGCACTGCTAATATTGTGAATACTGATGAATTTCTAGTACGCAAATTTGTGAGTGGTAAGAGTGGCGATTTCAATTTGTTAGAAAAAATTTAGTGACGATGAAATACCAGAACAACCACAAAAAATATCTTAAAAATATTAAGCGTGCTAATATTTAAGTCACTTACTGTTTTTATATCGATCTCCGTTTTCATAGGTATTTAGGTATATAGAATACTTTCCAATAAGGTTCATAAGAACTATTAAATTACCTAAATATGATACCTGCAAAATAACTAAACAAACGTGGGCCAATTTCCACAAATCCAGAACTCACGAGTTGTTAAGAAAGCCACGGGCAGACATATTCAGAATTATATCAACATTAACCGACCACTAGCCTTTGGGAAACCATGGCAGGAAGATGTAAATGAAGAAGCTGCAATCAAGAAGAATCTAAAGGAAAAGTTTTTCACTATCTATGTGAGTGTCCAAGTGGGTTCTGCTTTGTAGAATGCAGGGGGAGTTCTCGATGGTTAACTTTAAAGAATAGGCAGAAAGAAAGAAAGTAGACGACATACGCAGATTCAAAGTCAAGTTAAGATGGTTCGACCAATAAAAAGTATTGGCTCTACAAGTGGTGTATCCAAATAGGATTTTTGTGCCAGTTAGGTCTGGGATGTGTCTCTCAGACAACACCTATACAAATCAACCAACTAACCTAAACATGTAGATAATTTTCCGCTACATATAAATAAGCAAACTGTTCAATAAATTATCTCTCTGATTTTACTTCATTGAGACTTTTTTTATTCGGCGTATCTCTAAAGATATTGTAAGAAATCGTTTTTCAAAATCATGGAACTAGGAACTGGATATCAAATATGGCCGAACTTGAAAGCTTTTATAAGCTTAAGTCGATATTTATGGCTAAATAACTTACAGACGACGATAATACGCAATCCGATCGACTAAGAGTTGGTAGAGAATTTCTTACAAAAGGGCAAATTATTCCGTTGCATGACTTTCATCATCGTTCGTGTTCCCCAAATTGAATTTGGAAGTGTAAAGAAAGAGTGATGGATCTATTAGAGTCACTAAAGACATTGGAACCACCATCCCCAACAATATTCCTAAAAAAGCATAGTTAGCTTCATTGATAACTTGGAAACAATTTTCGGGCAGTGTTACCTCATAAATCGACATTTTTTCTCTCCAAACCTTTGATGAAAAACAACGCATTGAAAATTTTCTCTCTCCAACAGATGCGCTGAGAGTACAATCTCGCCCGTTTGTATCATAACCAAAGAGGATTTCCTTTCCGATCGTGCGGTTATGCCAATAAACCGGAGACATGAGAAATAAAAATGAGAGTTATTGCCGATAATTGTAGCAGCTAAGGCTAGAAAACTGATGTGAAATTGGATATCAGGATTGCAAATATACCCTAATGATTTTATTTTATTTTATTCTAAAATTTATACTCCCTTATTTTCAGATATCTCTTCTGTCACGGATTACAGGTAGAGATCATTCTATACCACCTTAGTATCGATACTTTCACTTGTTTCTGACATCCGATTAAAGTATCGAGCACTGAATAAACATCGGTAAAAAGTAATGCGTAAACGACTTAATTATAAAAATTCGACAATTTAAAAAAAAAAAAAAATATTTTAAACAGATCTATCACCCTTTTACAAGCTGAAATTGGAGTCAACTTTTTCAAAGTTTTTCCTACCAGAAGATATTAGAGACTTTTGCAAAATCATTAACACGCAGAAGTTAAAAGAAAAGTAAAGTAACGCAACATTGAAATTTATATGGCCGGCTTTGATATGATACAATGAATTTATAATGAAAAAAATATCGATATCTAGTATAAAATTCCAAGAAGTCATCGAGTGAAAAAACTACTTGCTCCGAGGAAGCAACTTCGAGCACATATAAGGTGGTGCAAAATTAATCATCTTAACAGAAGTTTATAATTTTTGCAAATGAGATCGTATGTGAATCATAGATAGCTGTAGTATACAATCAGATATGCAATGCAGCAGTAAAGGTCAAAATAAGGATTTTCATCACTCATTCATAAACAAAACTGGATGACTAATTTTGCTTGTTGAATAATTCTTCCACTACGCACAGGTATTGCAGGTAGCAGGGGACTATGAACTCTCTGCACATTCTTAATGAAAATTTACTCAGTTTGTAACTAAGACTAAGTCTACTGAAGATTCAAGGAAATGTTCGATAATCTAAGATGCGATGTTTTCTACCTACTTCTCAGCTGTGCAACTTCGCCTTAAAGTCATACCAGGAAAAGTTCATTGACTTTAGAGAAACTGCCTATGTGGCAGTGCCCTGCAGTGTTGCACACCACTGAACCATTCTGAGGAGGAACGGTGATTTGAGATTTTAGCAAGATAAGTAACCATACATAGAAGTGTTAAGGTTGCCTCGTATTCTAAAGTGTATTAAAAACCTTTAATGGGTCTCTTTGTTCTAGCGCTCGAAAATTTAAGGTATTTCCAGGAATTTTTTTTATATTAAAAAAAAAAATAGAAAACGAGGTTTAAACTTTTTAGGCATTTTATTTAACTTCTTTTACATACAAAAATGAAAAAAAAAATTTAATAATTTTAAAAATGGCGCTGAAGTTAGCCCTCCCGAAGAATTGGACCTGGACGGTGTTGTTCATTTTGGCTCTTCTACCAAACCAAACAAATTTTTAATCAGTATGACTGCAGCTATGTCCCGTACTAGAATAAAAAAAAATTACAAAATGGAGCGGTTTAGAATTTGATTCTCTAAAAATCAGGTTTGTTTTTCAGTTTTTTTATATAAAAAAAAAACGAAATAATTGAAATAGTAATATGATTATGCGATAGCCATTGATGTTGTGAACAACAAATTCAAGTTTCAGACAATTCGGTTGAATAGCTTTTTTCATGACAACACCAGGCCGAAGAAAGTAGTTGTGAGATATTTGAGTTTAAAGTTTTGGGAGTGGATATTTTCCAGTGATGGCGCCGCGTAACGAATCTGAATCTACCTGCTAAAACGGCTGTAGAATCGAAAATACTGGGAATATCCCTTCAAAAATTTGACAGTATATTCTTAAAAGTCTATACTTTCGAAATGTCAGAAAAGAATTTTAAATTCTAGACCACCAGGAGCCTTTAAGTTAAGTTATGTGTCATATTTAGAAACTATTGAAATATACTTTAAACTGTTTTAGTGGCCGCCTATTAATATGTTTTCGTATTTTGATTTTGTGAGCTCAAGCTAAAAAGTACCAAAGCTAAATTGTATTTTATAATAATGTTTTATTTTTAAGTATTTATATACAAAAAATATCTGAATGTTCGTATTAAAAAAATCAGTTAGAATTTTGTATAGTATAAAATAAAATAAAAATATGTTAAAAAATTGGCAAATTTTAACGTGCAAAGAGTGAAATATTTCAAAGAAAGCTTAAATAAATGTTATATGTGTATAAATAATTGATTTTTGCGGTATTTTTTTGCACCAGTTAAAGTCACTGCTTACCGTTTATTTCAAGATGAAAGCATATTAGCGTTACGTTAGCCAGCTGCTTCGAAGACAGAAGCTTACTAGAAGCAACAAGATTAAGAAAAGCAACAACAATAACAACATATTTATATGTACATGTGGAAGTCAAACAAACGCGTCTGGAATACATTAAAACTAACGACCCAACTCGTTTGTGCCCTTTCATACACGCCACACTGTCCCTTCGAGTAGAAAAAGTCCAGCGAAAGTTTTTTTCAACCAAATCAGCAAACATTTGCCCTGCCACATATATTGTAGGTATGTATGTATATGTAGAAGAATGCTATTGAGCGTGATTACAAACATACATGAGACACAACTAAGCAAACGAAGGGAGCATTAAGGATGCGTGTCCCATATGTGACGCGTGAATTGAAAGCATTATTACTATTTTTCTGAGTTTCATGAATAAGTTTTCGACTCTGCTATTGGATTTCTGCTTTTCCTTGCTTTGTCTTTGAGAATTTGTTTAGCTGTCAGCATTTACAACGACTCTTCTTTTCCTTCTTATTTGCTATCCTATCTTTTTTGCCAATATTTTTTTTTCTCCCACTGACACACGAGGATTTTACTATTAAAGATTATTGTGGCATTTAATGCGTATGGAATTGGACAAAAGGATATTAGTCCTCTTTGGAGTGCTTTTGTTTTTCTAAGACAGAGCTTAGCACTTACATGTGCATGGTTGTAATATCCGTTATATATGAATATATGTATGTGCATATGTGCAGACCTGTTCTGTTCTGTTTCTACTAACTTAAAGGAAAGTGTCCGGGGAAAAATGATGTGGGAAAAAGAATGTGTGCTTAAAACAAATGTAGTAATAAGAAAATTCAAAAAAAAAATGTGTAAAGGAAAAAAATGCTAAAACTCGCTGCCTATCCGTAATTTCTCAATGGATGTAATGATAATTGATGGATATAGAAATCTTTGACCATAGTGGCTATTTAACAAGGATTCGATTCTAAAAATACCACAGCCAACGACTCAACTTTTCTCTTTATTTAGCTAAAGAATGCAATTATATTATTTATTTTTTTTTTTTTTTATACAATTATATTCTTCCTATCTAAGTTAGTGATGTTAAATTTAAAACTAGATATCAAGAATCCTATGAACGCCATAATGAAAATTTTATAAAAAACTTTTTGTACACGCTAAATTCTTTTTATGTAGGTGGCTAGGAAGAGTCGCCAGACGAAAATTGTATATTCTAAACAGGCCCTAAAACTTTTCAAAGTCATAAGGACAGAGAAATGTAAACAATTACGCCAGACAAAGGCTAACATTGCGTGAGAGTTCGGAATTAAAGAATCTTTGCGGATACTGAGTCCACAATTTTCACTTTAGACACTGAAATATTATATCTATAATCTATGGTATTTAATTTTCATGAAAAAAACTACTTGAATATACAAAATTAAGGAAGCGTTACGCTTTACTAAAATGCAAAGAAAGGAAAACAGCCTTTGGAAAAAACTTGCACAAATTTTTCCGAGATGCCTTTTTCCCTGATTTGCTGGAAATTTTGACTCAAAAGTATGGAAGCGTTAACATTTTCGAATAAGCAAACAATACAAAAGACGGTTGTAAATACAACGAAAACTCAATCAAATGAGTCTGAAGCCTCACTTGTTCCATGTTCCCGGTTGCCCTTGCCAAATTCTTTCAGTCACAGTTCCACAACTCCCTCAGTATTTCTCCGATTTGCTTGAAATTTTAGCAAAGAATTACAGAAGCGTCAATCTATTTAAATATGTAAAAAACACAGAAATCGGTTAAAAATAAAAATCTGTCAAAAGAGCCTAAAACCCACTAGTTCCAAGTTGCTCCTGCTAAATTCTTTCTTCCAAAAGTTTATTTTTATGACGGAATGGTACATTGTGATTGGTATTGAAGTGCTGAGCTAAGCCTTTTCATCATGAAATGTGAAATAATACCGAGCAAAATGTCCTGCGTGTTTGCATTAGTCCGCATTTAAGTATGGCAGGTAGGTAGGTTAGATGGCAAGAGTACCTTGTAGTGTAAGTAGCACTTACGCGCCGTTTTGGTACCATAATGCGGACCACTGCCAGCGAAAAAAATTTAGGGAAGAGAAAACCGTTTACAGCCATCCAGTGCTGTTTATGTAGTGGAGGAGAGAAAAAGGATCTGGGCTGAAGAATTTCTTCAAACCATCCCCAAAGGGCACTCTAAGAAATCTCAAGCGCCTAGCCGCCAGAGTCGGACATTTGCAGAGAAAGTGTTGAACAGTCTCTTTCTCTGCAGCATCCCCACTGCTTCTACAATAGGGGTTGTACGAAATTCAAAGCTACTCCGCATGAGTACTGATCACCCAGTGACCATTTAAGTATCCTGCAGAAAAAAAAGAAACAAAAAAATGTATCTCAAGTTGAATCACATACATATTGAACTATACCAGCAAAGTACAAGAAATGTGCCAAGATAATACAATACTTTATACTTTTAGAATATTACTTATTTTTTAACTTTGATACTTAGTTACGATGTGGTACAAACGGTCTTTAGTGCATGCTTTAAACTAATATGATATGGAAATCACTATATTTCCGTTCCACTATTTGCTCAAGAAAAACGAAGCTTCCAGTTCAATGGTTAAATAAAATAAATAAATAAATTCCAATGGCAGGCATGCCCTGCAGGACACAAAGGTTTCGTATTACTACGATTTTACCCATTTGGAACACCTTCGTTGTTCATATCGTGCATAGTGATATCTGCTGCTATAGTGTGACAGGGTCGAAAAGTAAGCGCAAAAAATGCCCTTCTGGCACATCACGTCCAGTGGGGAGCGATTCCTAGAGTGGTATGCTTAACTGATCCACTCTATCTGTTTTAGTATGTCTCGTTAACAGTTAATAGAATTCCTTAATGCGACTTACATCTACTATATTAGATACTTTTATATATATTTATAATAGGCGCTTACATCCCTTTTGGCTGTTTGGCCAAGCTTCTCCTCCAATTTGTGGCGTGCGTCTTGATATTTTTCCACAACTAGAACCGAATGGCAGATACTTTTTATGAGGATATTTTTCATAGCACAAATATACTCGGAGGTTTGCCATTGCCTGCCGAGGGGCGACCTCTATTCGAATTTTTTCTTACGCACTCCGAATAACTCCGAATGGTAGTCACGCACCCTCTCATTCGGCTAATGTAGAAAAAAAATAAACAAACATTTATCGGGTATTTTTTTAAAAACTTGAGAACTTAAAATGATAATGAAAAGCTAAAAGAACTCCCGATGCATGCGCATCAGATATCCTATTTGCTTCATACATGTTGTTAAAATATTTGAGGTTCTCGCTCCGGCAACAGGATATGAAAATAGAATGCTAAAATCGAAACAAAATGCGAAAAAAAAACCGTTCAACATTCAACTTGCTCAAAAAAAAAGCTGGCAAACCCTATGTAGGATTAACCACTAAAAGGACGTACTTGGTTTTTTTAATACAATGAGTTTGAAAGTTACCAAAACGGCCTAAGTTGTTATTTGGTACTTTTTTTTTTTAAATTCATTCATTAGAATTTTGCAGATAGTATTTCCAGAATTAAAATACCTTAGATTTGTAGGTAATTTAATGCAGTTTTTAAAATGGCAAACAGGATTCAAATCGAATTACATTTGAATTACTAACTTAGGCTTAAGTAAAGCCACGTTGGGTAGATCCAAGTCTGATGCACTTTAAAGTTTGTTGCAGTTTTCCATAATTTCGTTTTTGAATGCCAGGCATAGAAATAGTTTTTGGTGCACTTGAAATACCATTTGTTTCTCGGTTTCGGAAGTGATTACTCTTACATTAAAGTTTTTTTCCAACCTTAATGATCTTTCAGCATTCACAAGAATCCATTTTTTCACTATTTCTTCAGCGCGTACACTACTTCTTATTGTTTATTCAATATCGCATGATGTGAAATCGCCTTGTGTCGTGTAATACCAGTGGACTCTCATAGATCGAGTTACTTACGGTGCCGCTGCTCGGTTCTCAGCGAACTTGAGAGACTCAGAGATCAGTTATAATTTTAGATTTAATGAACTCAGCACGTAGTTATCTTTCACAGATCATCTGAGTACACAATAATGATAAAAACAAGAGTGCGCCCATCAGAGAGTGCGTAACGTTACATTGCAGTTGCATGAGAGAGATGTGAAAATGCGAACACGAAGAAGAAGAAAATATACAAACAACGCACGATTAAACTGAACAAATGCTGAGACAAATCGCTGAGACCAAAGTAGCGGTACCAACTTATTATCGGCGGCAACTTATTTTTTTCTCCACCCTATCTTAATTCATGTATGCGATGGCAAAATTATTTAATATTTTCTTATGTTGTGCTTAAAACTATTCACGGAACGCCTCACTTCCCATTCGATTACAACAGAATATCCAACCCATACGGTTCCCATCATAGGAATATTTCACGAAACTACTGTACTTTAAAGAGGATCCCTAAGGTGGTTTCTCCGTTGCGGTGGGGTGGTCTTCACTATCTGTGGTTTGTTCCTGAAAAGGTGGGCTTCACGACTCAGCGAGAGCGTAAAGGAAGCAAGTATAGGAAGTTGAAAGGTCGCGGGATCTTTCTGGCCACGTGTTAATCATTCGGTCATTTCCGATAGTGGAATCATCTCATCATTCAACTTACCATAGACAGCGCCATATAGAGCTCCCGCGCCGCTTACAAAGTAAAGGAGAACGAGCGTGAAGTAATAATAATTCTAAGTCCAGTAGCGCTTCAGTGCCCCGTCTAAATGCATTTCCTGCAGGGTACGTACTCCACCTCTCAAATTTATTTATTTATAACTTCATATGCACCACCAAGGCACTGCGCCAAAATCAATCGCTATAAAAACAGAAAATATACAAACGAAAAAAAATCCAAATGAAATCCGAAGAATAAATAATGAATATCAATAAAAACAGCAACAACTTAGGCTTAAGCTACGATAAAATTGCGTTACTCAAGAATGAAAAAAAAAAGAAAACAATTCTCAAGGTAGCTGAAATGTCAAGTGAAAATGGGGTAGGAAGTGCGCACAGGCATCGAAAAGCAAATACTGTCAGAATTTCACAGTGAAGCAATAAATGTTGAATATAAAGACTGTATATTTTTGTGCGTACAAATGTGTGTGTGTGTGCGTGAGGGCGGAGCAGGCAATCGGGTGAAGGTTGCGCCCATGAGGATAGCCGCATAAAGCTGACGCCAGAACACACACCAACACGTCAACATGCATATATATGTATGTAGATATGCACGTAATTTGAGGCTTATTGACACCCTTCGATTTGATATTTGCTCATATTTAAAGCGAAGCGCAAAATACATAGAAATTAAATGCCAATGCGTGCCTACACACACACATATAATATAATATATGCATGTATGTAAGTACATATGTATGATATGTTAAGCTATGCGTGCTTTCAGAAAAATGTGTGTATCACTAAAAGTGTGCGTGAGAGTGCTTTGCTGATGAAATACCCCAAATCGGCAATAAAATCAACACCTCAGCGCCACGACTGACTGATTGCCTGACTGCGGTGACTTAGACTGACGTCACACAGTCACCACTTGTATAACCTTATGAACATTTGTACAACAATTTCTAGGGCAATTACCTCGAAAAATAAAATAAAATCTCTTATTGGTCGTATATTGAAGAGAATGGGCGTGTGCCAGGTATATGCGAAAGTCGATGAGTTGGAAGGAAATCTCTCTTATGCAGGAAGTTGTAGGTGGTTGGGTTTATGGATTAATCCTAAAGTATTTAGATGCCATTCCGAGTCAATGGTGATAGTGTTGGTATGTATTATAGTGTGTATATGTATAAGTATAATAGATGGAATGCAATAAGAACAAACATTTCTTGGTGGTATGACATTCGATTTCCGTAAGTCTGTCTGAACCATTAAATTATATTTTGGGTAAAACGATCAGCTAAATATACTAGATGTTTCCTTAACATTTGATGTCACAACTCCGAAATTGTAAACGACCGTAATCAGTTCTGATATCTCGCATATGTACGTGGCGCAATTTTAATCACTCTATCAGGAAATTTATAATTTTTGCAATTGGCGGAACCTTCAACCATTTTTGGTACTTGTGAACTAGACAGCAGCACTATATAAACATACAATCAATAGAGCGCGCAAAGATCGAAAAAAAGTCATCACTCAAAATATTTATTTTATGTAGTAAAAAAGTTATATAAACACCAAATTGGCAGATTAATTTTGCATCATCTTGTATTTTAACAGGTGGTGTAAATCCATTGATTTCTAAATACAAGGTGCATACAGTAGTTGAGGACATGCATATGTGTGGCTAAAATTTCCAGAAAACATTATTTTTCTTTTTGCTCTTTTTTAAGATAAGACATGGAGGACTACAACTTAACTCAATAAATGAAGAGGCATGTAGTTGTCGTCGGTAAATGTGAAATTCACACCCATTTAGAAATCTTTAAATCATTCACAGAAACCTCCCAATCGCTCAATCGTTCATTAGCTTTGCCACGAATTGGAAGCATCAGGCGGCAAGGCAGAACCAGTTGTAAAACGGCAAAAATACGAGGAACTTTCTAACACTGCCCAATCTGCAGAATTTATTCGACAAGTGCAAGCGATCTTTGACGAGAACGCCTCAAAACCAAGGAGCTTATCGTTTCAGAGGGTTTTATCCGTCGAGTTGTTCATGAAGATATCCGATATAAATCGTATTTTGTGCGCAAAAGACAGACGGAGTAAACACGAGAAAAGCGAGTTATCCGACGGTAACGTCTTCTAAATGAAACTAAATACCGGGAAGCACCTGAGATGTTATGGTTTATTTCTGATGAAAAAAATTTTGATCAAAACCAAAAGACCAACCACAGAAATTCCTAGAACAACAGATGGCCAAGTTTAAGCCCACAGGTATTCCTGTTGTCACGCACATGAAGTTTTTAGCCACTGTTATGGCACACTTCTTTACTCAAGGATTTCCAGGAATTTCTGCTGCGTATATCGAAATTCTAGATAGAGTACTGATTACACAATCCAGGGCGACAATGCTCGCGGTGACAACCCATACTTGTTTCAGTAAGACTCTGCTCCTGCACACAAAGATTGGATAGCTGAAAATTTCTATGAGCACATAACACCAAAGTTATGGCCGCCGAACACCCCAGACCTTAGTACCCTGGATTATACATAGTAATCCAGCGTGATAGCAATAAGCATCCTCAAAGCACTATTTTTTCTCTGAAGGCAGTTATGGTCAATATGAATATGGAGCTTTTGGTTCGGGCATGCAATCGTTTCCGGACCAAGATCGAGACGGTTAATGCAGTTGATGGAAATTTTATTGAATCATTTTTCAACCGAATGGGTTGGTGCGTGACTACCATTCGGAATTCACAGAGAGAACGTAGGTTCGAGTCTCGGCGAAACACCAAAAATTAAGAAAAACATTTTTCAAATAGAGGTAGCCCGTCGGCAGGCAGTGGCAAACCTCCGAGTGTAGTTCTGCCATAAAAAAGCTCCTCATATCTACCGTTTGGAATCGGCTTGAAACTGTAGGTCCCTCCATTTGTGGAATAACATCAAGACGCACGTTAAAAATAGGAGGAGGAGCTCGGCCAAACACCCAAAAAGGTCGTATATGCCAATTATATATATATATATAATAAGTTAATGTTGTGTAAAGAATTCGTGAAGTTCCATTAAATTTTGTTCAAAATAAAACCTAAGCTAGTTTTACTCTCAAGCTGTGCTCAAGTACCGTACGCAGCCTATATTATTAACTTCCCACTTGAAAGCAGTAAATCAGGGATCTTCCAATTGAAGGCCAGCCGTCTTTAAGGGGGCGACCCCTGCAGCACTTTCAAATTTTCATTGTTTTTTTTTGTTTTAATTCATTTACAATCTAGAGAATATCTTTTCAATGTTTTAAGCTTAATATAAAGTCTAAAGAGTCCCTACAAAGTCAGTCAAGTGATAGTGTCGAACGGAAGATGAATAAGTGCGAAAACTTTAATCGCGTTTTTCTCGAAATATGTTTTCTTCCGCACTGTCGAATATAACTGAAAAAGTAATGAAGATATCAACTTAAAATTTTACAGAGATTTTCTTTAACATATTGGCCTTTGCCTGTACCTCAAATTTTCTACTAATTATCGCTATAAATAGTTTTTTGAGCAATTAAAAAAAAAAAGTTTAAGGTTTTTCTTTTTCACTTCAAATTTTCATTTTTCTTTTTGTTTTCGCTAAATATAGCTAAGTGCAATGCGGAATAACTTATTTTAATGAAAACTTTTGTTTGGTGGATTTCAGTAAAACTTCTTTTAGGCTGTACACGCCACAGCGCAAATTAAAGGAGCGACGTTTGAGCCACTGAGCGCCGCTATTTTGTTTCAAAAAAATGTTGTATATTCTTTTAAGCATGAATATTAATATATAAATTATTTTAAGATAATAAATACGCTCAGTTTTTCGCAAAAAATGATTAGTAAACTCGTTGTCTGGAGGAGCTGCCCCCTTAATGTTTGACCATGTGACTTGTGTATCGACATGGCTAGACCTCAGAGGAAATTGAAGCCTTCACACTTCAAACGAAAGGGATCTGTGGAAATTAAAGGGATTATTGTCAGAAAACGTCTGCTCTTTTGCCGCATCATTTTATTTACTATTAGTTTGCTCCACTAGAGCGTTTACATTTCAAGTGGTTCAAGTATTTTGGACATGAACAGACATTTTTCTGAAAGTTGGTTTATTTGCAGGCTTGAGTATAATAAGAAGCAAATTGAAATAATTTTGGAAAAAAATTTATATTTCTGATTGAGAATATTGAAAATTTTGGTATGAAGTTCTTTAAAGTCAAATACCTTCTATTCTTTTTAACGTTTCCTTTAATTTTTATTATGAAATATACTTTTTATTACTTTTGAAAAAAAATTAGTTTTTTCTTTTAATTTTTGGGTACAATTTTTTTTGTCATTTGAGGATCAAATACACACATGAACAAGTTTAGGTGGTTCCAGGTTGCGCAGAAGAATAACATACGCTTCAATGTTTAAATTTAGATTGTGGGAGAATCTCCTAAAGGCGGGAGTGAGTTCAAAATTGCCAAAGGGCAATGTACGCTTCTTTCTTTCCATTCTTGGTGCGATACCTATAGATTTGTAAATGTGTGTATCACCATAGTAGTGTTGGAGAAGCCGAAAGTTAGTTTTGTTCACCGTTACAGCCGAAAGGGCTCTCTCACATAAGCATTAATGATTCGCGTAATTTTCGATAAAGTCAACAACTGCTTTTGTTTTAAGCTGCTATGCAACAATGGTATTTATAGCTACCATAGCAAGATCGACTTCATCTTCAAAGTCAATTTGTAATTCATTGTTGCCAAGTTTCACAAATTTAGCTGCGAATTGAATCGAAAGCAAATGTAGGTTTGTGGGGACAATATTTGTCCAAAGCCGTCTGCCAAAACGAACTTTTTGATTTCTTGATGCTGCAAATACCTTGCAGAGTTTGGTCTTGGGTTTCTAAAGGAACTTTGTCAGCCACAGTGTATTCATCTCAAGTAATAATTGGGGATCCTTTTAGCACTTCTGCTAAACTGGTTCCGTTTTTAATGTTTCATGCAAGTGGCTCTCGTGCAGCTAGGATTAAGAGAGTTTGAATCTAGCATCAGCTGTTCTTCTTCCTGGCAAAAGTATTGCCGCAATTTGCTTATTTTTTTCAAACATCAGTTGAAATACTTATCCCTTTTTAGTTTAATATACTTTGTTTATGTATTCACACCAACCACCAAGCTCATCCAAGAATACATCTACAACTCCTAATGGATATACTAAGGGGCAATGGAGTTTTGAGCATTTGGTTCCCAGGCTCATATCTCAAAGTAAAGGTTGAGTGATTTAACCAAAATATCTACATACTTAGCACAGGAGTGTAGTAGTAGGTTTATGACGGTAAATCTAAAGGGTGGTTAAATATCAAGGGCCGATGTTAAATGTGAACCACACCTAAACGTCAACGACACCGTTGGACTTCTTTGTTTGGAGTTATTTGAAAGAAAAGGTGTACGTCGATAAGCCATCAACAATTCAAGAGCTAAAGGATGAGATAATTCGACTCATTAATGGCATATAACCTCAATTATGCCTCAGCGTCATCGGAAATTTGGACCATCGGATGGAGGTGTGCCGCCGAAACCGTGGCAGCCATTTGTCCAATATTTTGTTTCATACGTAATTGAGTCATACCAATATTATCATAATAAGGAGAAATGACAATAATTCAAAAAAAAAAAATTTATTTTATTCAAAATCAACGCCGGCCCTTGAAACTTAGCCCCCATTTATAATTGAAGGCTTCTAATGAATTTGATCTCTTTCTCGGACTTTTTGTTCCATATTAGCACGAGACAAACCACCTAGGGGAGTGAGTTTTCATCTTATAGGATTTCGTAGGCTGTGTGCCCTGGTGTTTCATCGTCCAGCTCGCAAAAAAAATATACGCTCGATTCTACTTAGACTACAATGCCCCGTACAGTATCCGGTGAGAGTTCGGAAGTGCTCTCTATCTAAATTTAAAAGTCTGGTTGACACTCCTCTAAAAGGAAGGATAATTTGTTTTGCCTATCTCTGCCCTGCACTTTCCATCTAGTATCGTTTGAATTCCGTTACCTCCCAGTTCTATTATATGGGCTTTAGTAAGTCCACAGAAGGGGTTTAGTCAAAAGAATTGTAATATAGTGCCTAATTTTCGTATAAGTTGTTTGAGATTTTGTTGGGCATCACAATTGTCCTTACTCAGACCTTCGTTTGTGCTTTTCGAGCGCCGTCTTTCTGATAGAAGATAAGGGAGTTTCAATGTAGTATACGTAACGAATACTTTTATGGGCTTTATTTCGATTGTAGCTTCCCTTACTTTTGCTATTTTCTTTTACTCATAACCCCTAGCAAAGAGCGCTTATCCCATGTAGTTTGATTAACTGATTTGCTCATACTAAGTTTTTTCTTCGATTTTTTTTCCGTCTTATTTTTTCTAAATTTTTCTCCTCCGCTCTTCAGTTGAGTGGCACTTCGTGCCACGAATTAATACAGAATGCGTGCTGATTGCTCGTTTGTTTTCACATTCATTTTTATTGCTTTTCCTATTACCACTTCCTTGCCACTTTCCCTGCCCCAATCTTCATTTCCGAAATGAGTTTAATACCAATGCCAATTCACAGTTATCACTCTCTACACTGGCAGTAGAATTCGATAGGTTTACATTCGGTTTGATTTGATTTAATATTTTTTTTTTTACTTCCCTGCTCCTGTTCTTGCTGCGAAGGTGTCCTTTTCTTTATCTGTTTGCTTCTGGCTATTGGTTTCTTGGCGTGCACCGTAAGGATGTTGAAAATTGATGACCGATAATTAAGTTCTTTGTGATAATAATCGCCGGAGCATGCCGGAGTAGAGTGGCGCACGTTAGGAGGCGTGGTGTTCGGTTATGAAATGGGTCGGACAGCGGTAGCGTGATTGATTGATTATGCCACATGCGGCAGGCTGCAGGCGTGTGAAAGGAAAATAGTGGTGGATAAGCGAAGAAAAAAGATACAGGAAATCATAGAAGTGGGAGACTAAGTTAGAAAAAATTGGCATGTGATAAGTGTGAGTAAGTGAGTTTTGGTATTATTTTTAGTGTAGCAAGTTTGCAAGCTATGTATTTTGTATTCATTTATTGATTTTTATCATAGTTATGGATAATTCGAGAATATGAGCGCATAAATTATGTTATGCATGTAAACAAAAAAAAAAAAAAACAATAAAAAAATGGCAATTGAATATTCAATAGCAGCACTAATATTATTAGTTATATTTCCATATTTAGGTAGATAATTAAGGCAAGAGGGTATCACTGTTGCCGTGGTGGTCTGTGGGCTGAATAAGTTCAACAAAAGCAATACTTTCTTTGACACTTAGTACATATATGAGGTTCTCGGGCAGCTTGACGCGGGTGTGAGTGCTTCAGCCGGATGCGGTTGTGAATAAGGCAGATATCAGCCGTCTAATGCTACAGAAGTATTACAATTATCGACTCATCCGCCACTTATGCGAGCAGTCTACAATATTCCTTCACGCTCAGAAAAACGCAGAGAAAAGTTTCTACTGAATGTGATTAAAAACAAATGTTTGGCTTAATTCCGTGATCTATTACTCTAAATGCCTTCCACGAAATCGGTTTTGTGGGATAAGACAAAGTGGATCCATTGCATTACGCATGATGTTAGTGCCCAGTCTTTGGCTAAACCAGTCATATGTGATTCACGAGAATTATTCTCTGACTGAAGAGAAAGGTCTACCCAGTTTGCCATTCTCAGCTGTCAAACGATAGTTATTGTTATCTATAGTTATCATACAGCTTGCATTAGCAATTGTTGACTCGACCGTGCTCTGCGCGGCGCTGGTATGGGCAGTAGCCAAGAATATCCACATGCGTGAAGTGGTGCGCACACACAGACGTAGCGCATTACCGGTATCATGCGCATATAGAGCAGTATCAGACTACACAATATGTGCTGTAGTCGGAAAATTACCACTTGATATTCACGCAAGAGAGCCGCCTCAGAAAAAGCAATCGATAGAGCGATCAATATACGAGTGGCAATGAAGATGGGAAGAGTCATCTAAAGGGTGATGTACGTACAAGCCTACATCCCATCTGGAAGAGTGGGTGAAGAGAAAGCATGGTGATACCGATTATTCCCTTACGCAGATTCTCACCGGTCACGGCTGCTTTATGGAGTATCTCCACGGCTTTCAGTTGTCAGATAGCCCATTTCGCCCAAGATGCCCTAACGCCCTGATGCAATCGAAAGCGCGGAACATTGTGATCGCTTCGCACGAGAACGTGCAATACTTGAAAGAGTTTTGGGACACTTACTTGGTCCTATCGACTTCTCGCGGGACATGTGGGAGGCGGTTCGAGCGTTTGCTAAAAAATAATGGTACGACTTCAATTCATGGAATGGGAAAGCAAGGCCCAGCAGCAGCAGGTACAGTTGCTAGTACGACATGTCGCTGGCGTAAGATCTCCATACGTCCACAATAGAGGAACCTGGATGCAGGTACCTGGTGGTGTCAATAGACATAAACGCGGCTCGACTTTGATAAAATGCTTAAAGCGGTCCCAGGGTGGAAATCAGCCGAGGAGGAGTGTTATATTGTTAGTGGGAGCATGCCCCACATACCACTGGTGCGCCGGTGCCTTTATGATGTTTCAGACATTTTAATTTTAACCTCTACCATTAAAAAAAAAAAAAAATAAACATATATGCTTGTACACCTTGCGCCGAAAACACAGCACATCAACATTTTTCAAGTTTTGACGTTTTTAGACTCTCATTATTTTCGTATAAAATTGTGGGTCTTTTTCAAACATATGCCACATAAATCCAATTTTAAAAGTTTATATAAAAATTCTACATAATTAAAATTTCTTGAGCTTGTTTAACAGTTTTATAGCTAATTAAATTGAAGATGCTAAACAATTCCGCCGGATTTTTATCTAATAGTTTTTTCTCTTGATGGTGTAGCGTATTTTCTCCAACTAATACAATAAAAAATTAAAAAAACAAAATTTTTTGCTGAAATGGCATTCTACAACTCTTAGGATGCGCTCAAACATGGCAAAGAAAGTATTTCCCCTAATATGGTTTCTCCAAAAAGAAAGTATGAGTGAATTCTTTTTAACTTTTCGCTAATCAATTTTCATAAAAAAATTCACAAACTCTCAGTGAAATTATAAGAAAGCGATACAATTTCGAAAGTTCATTTAAGCTTGTTACGGCAGGTTTTACTTTTATTTGATTAAGCATTTGTTTTTTTGTTATTTAGTCTCGGAGTTTTAGTTCTTTCTTCATAACATTTTTCTAGCCTAATGAAAAGTAATGTTTATAATTTTTTTAAATATACATTTTTTAAAAATTAGTTCAATAATTCACTTAGTTTTGTTTAGCTTTACTTTTTTTACACTCTGGTCGCATTGCCCGCGACTGCAGTTGATGTTGGTGCTTTTCTGCTTTCAGCAATCAAATCTCTCTCTCGCTACTGCAGTGTTGCCTAGCTTTGGATATAAAAACGCACTAAAATGCCCATTTAAAGAAAATAAAATACAAAACTTTCTTTAATATGTGCGATTTTTCAATAAATGTGCTATGGTTATGTTCAATTTAATTTATGAGTTTTTTGTTAAGAGAAACTCTTTTGTTACGGGAACGACTTTTTTTGCTATGTTTCAGTTTATGTAAAAACGTCGTCATGGTGTTTCGGTATTTTCTGGTATTTTTTTGGTTATTTTTACTATGAATACACCTCTTGATGCCCTATGCCACTAAGAATTGAGGACCGGACGAAACGATTACACCTCTATTGTTTTAATTCGCATTTAGTAAGTTCAAACGCTTAATAAAATGTGTAAAAAGGTTTTCAACCTTAAGAAGAGTTGAGAGAAGAAGATCTCTTATACTTGCATAACCTTTAAAGCAACAAAAATTTAAATTTGCACTTTCAAAATATCAAATTTTAGAAGAATAACTAATTTTCATTAGCAGTAAAATCTTCTCAGATTGACTTTCTTAAACATACTTTTGTTTAATAATACAGTTTATTTTAACTTATAGTTTCGGTAGCTTTGAATTAAAAAAAGAAACAAACACGAAACTTAAAAATTTTCGCATTTTGGGTATAAAAAAGCACTAAATTTATTGCGAAGAGCAAATGTTTGGCAACATTGCACAACTCGGCAAACGTGACATCACGCACTCTCTGACGGGCGCAATCTTGTTTCTATCATGCTTATTTTCAAGTGAGATGGTTGCAAGTGAAGTATGCGATGAATATCAAAATGTTTTTCGAAATTATATTCTGTAGGTTATATAATTACTGTGATTCCATACATTTTTGTACAATTTGTTTTAAACATTTGATTTAAAAGCTTTCAACAAAGTGATCCGGTTTTTTTAAACAGCAATCAGCTTCACATTCCTTAGAGTCCATCTCTTATCAATAAATAAATTATTGCTATTTTTTCCATGCCCCTATAATAACACTGTTTCAAACAGCCAGAGTAAATCCCACTATTGCTCAATTGAAATCCCAAAGCAACATGAGCGGAAACTGTGATGATTTTTTTCCATATATCACTAAGTCTAATACAAATTCCATATATCACACACTCGTCCAATTCATCGTTGTTCAGACGGCAACGAAATGTCATTGGTTGATTTTTTATGTATCACCAACATCATCTCACTTTTTTCGTATACACACCTCAAGCTGATTCTGTTAAATTCACTGAGAGCCGAATAATGGTCTGCTAAATATCACATCTCTAAACATTTTTTCATTGTGTTGATCTTGTCGATCTCGCTGATTGGTCGAAAAGCGAAGAAAAAGGGCAAAAGTTTAGCAAAATGGTAGCAGTGTGCGCAAATCTTTTGTATAAACTTAAATTTATTATTGCACACAATTTTTCAATTTGGTAATCAAACGTTTTTCTAATAGCGTTCGCTTCTAGGCAGATATTGGCAAACCGCCGGGTGTATTTCTGTCATGAAAAAGTTCCTGCGAAAAATTTTGACTATAGCAGTGCGAATAACATGAAGGAAGCTTTGGAAATAAAGTTGCTATCGAAAAGTATCCTACAAACACAATGTGACTGCTCCTGTAGTTCACTGCCTGCAAATTCTTTTAGAAAGGCTTCCAGCAAGCGCTTCCCTTGTCATGTCCCATAGTACCTTTATTCGATTAAAAATATGTTGAGCTCACTTGCATACATCCTCCAAATTTTATAATTAATAGCAAGTTTTGACATTATGTGTATGTGTGTGAAAGTTTTTAGATGCGAATAAAATGCTTTGAGAAAATATTGCAATCACTTTTTCTAAGAAATATGTACGTATATAAGTGTGAACGTGTTACTTACGAGGGACGCTACTCTCAATCTCAGTATTGCCATATGATATTCTCGAATTATCACGTGAACTGGTGCGTTTTCGTGATAGAAAAGTTAAATCACCCGACTTTCCCGATTCAAACGAATTCCAAACACAAAGAAACAGGCCAATCTGGCTGAAACTTGGTGTGTGTTCTTCCAAGAGATGCTACTAACTAAAAATAACTTCGATATGAGCCAGTAGAGCCAACTTTTTTTATATTATATTACAAGAACTTTTCAATCGCTCCACGTATGTAACCTATGATCATAAAGTACCGGGAAGGTTTAAACGGGAATGAATGAACGAACCGCGCACGTGGGAACCGGTCCATATTTTTTTCTTATGTTGGTAGGACTGTAGGACACACATCTGCCACTTTTTAGCGTTATCGGATCATTAGGGTCTGCCTGGTCGGGGAATGTTGGCAAACAATTCTAGGATTTGGCACGATGATAACGCGCCATCCCACCGAGCCCAAATTGTGCTTGATTATTTGACCAAACACTAAGTAAATACCATCGTGCAAGAACCGTATTCACCTGATATGGCTCCGCGCGACTTATTTTTGTTTCCCGAATTGAAGTTACCACTTTGGGGAAAGAGATTTCGGTCTATGGAGGAGATCAAAGAGAATGCGGCGAAGGAGCTGAAGGCCATCCCTTCTTACCTTTAATTTGATATATTATTCAGTGTGAACGCGATAAAGTTTAGCAAAGCTCGGTAAAGTACCAATCGATTTAGGCAATGCGAAATACATATGTAAAAATGACAGTATCCACGGAATCCATTATCACTAACACCTTTCACTTATTCAGTTCTAAGAAATTACACGCAGAGTAATAGAGTTGCGGATATCTTCGTTGACGCTTAAATATGTAGAGTACTGAGGATGGGTTCATTTCGCAGGTTAAAGAGATAATTTAAAATGATTGATTAGGTGGTATTTTTTTATATTTTTCTAAGTTGTATCGGGTTTCAGCTTATGATATTTATATATAAGTTTTGAAATCACGCGGCTTTAAACTTTTTATATTTTTCACATTTGGGAGCAACCACAGTGCATTGGTGAGAAACGTGCCGAAACTTCAGAAAATGTATCTAAAATAATTGGGTTGAAAGACTGAGCTGCTGTAGAGCCTGTCTTCAAAATCATTTGAGTGAAATTGTATTCTACGTTTAATGGCAAAATATACGCTTTCCAATCAAAAAAAAATTAGTTTCATTGACCTCCAGATACCAAATGCCTGTTTATGCTTTGAGCTTATTTTGATGCCTTGAGAAGTTAATACATGCGCCAAGCGAAGGAGATGATAAGCAAAGATTTTTCCTAATATTAACCACAACTCGGTTAAACAATCAGCAACAATCTTTTCTGAATTTGGGGGATCTCCTGGCAATTCATGGCCTAGCGAAGGACTTCTACCATTCGTGGGAAACAAGTGATGCTTCATGGGCAAAAGTGGAAGTACAAAAGTTAATCGATGAGCTGTTCACTGGGTAATCCATATAGATAATCGTATTAGGATTTTCTCAAATTGCTTTCGTTTTTGTAATTTTAATTCCGATAGCAAATGACGGACGGAAATATTCTGAATAAGATAAATTCAAAAATAGTCAATTTTCCAGTGAAAGTATTAGAAAGCACTTAACAAGACTTAATGTTGTCTAGCCTCATAATGCAAATAGTAACCCTCGTATATTTGATTGCGTGAGCGTGTTTGAAAAATAAAGCTTTACGAATTTATTGCGACGGTATTGCAACCAAGCAACAGAAGTCCGCCTAGCAATGTATTTCATTTTGCTAAGCTGTCAAGCTGACGGTGGCGAATAAGAAGAAGCAGAACAAGCATAAAATTGTGAGGAAATGTGTTGAAAATGTGGAGCAAAGCAAAGTGGCGTCGTTTACTGTTGCAATCACAGCATCAACATGCATCACTGTTGCTGTTACTGTTGTTGTTGGTGTTGCTATTGTTGCTCCTGTCGCCTTTGCCGCTGCTTTAGTGGCAACTGCTTTGGCAGCAAAAGACGTTTCAAGTCGCCGAAGCGTTACTGGAATTTTCGCTGCAATGCAATGCGTGCAAACAACATAATGGCGCCACTTCCGCTGCTGCACGCAGCACGCAGCACATTTACAAATATTTTATATTGCATAACATATTTACAAAATGAGAGTTTTTTTTTCTAGTGTAGGGGGTGTTGCATGTGTTACACGCACTGGCGCTTACATACAAATGCACTTAGCTCATCCATGCGTGTGTGTATATGTCCGTAAAGTGGCAAACAATGCAGCGTAAATAAGAGCAATGTCAACAGTTACAAAAGCAACAAAAGCTAAAGCACAAGAAAACATGTATTTACAACAACAACTACTGCAAAATACTTTAAGGAGCATAACAGCTTCGCTTCCCCCACAATCGCCTTAACACTGAACCCGGTCTATTTTTGTTCTTTTCACTTCCCTGTGGCGACTCAAGTGTGCGTGCGACATGTGGCATGTAAAATTTTGTATAAAAAATGTACAAAATAAACAACACCAAGTGTAAAGAACTTTAGCACGGATTTCTTGAAAGTACAAGGAAATGCAATTTTTCACCGAGTGGCTGAATTTTTTACATTTGTTTTAGAAATTTGTCAACAGAGCTTCAAGGAAGAAGTGTGAAATGTAAGCGATCGATATGAAAAATCGACAACCAAGCACCATAAGTATGGCTTGGATTACATTCGAGAGGGCTATTGGGTGGCTATCACACGATAATACAAATAAAAGATTCATTTCACGCTTCCCACGCGAAACATTATTCTCATGATTGACACTCTGAAATTTTACCATCAATTACAAGTCAAACAATTTTTTTGGGTGGCCATAAATAGATTGAAATTGCCTATAATTGATCTTTTTTATTTGGAACAAACCTAACCGAGTTACGTCAGTGGAACGAACCGGGAGTGAAGCTTCTTATTCACGCTTCTTGATGACACTTAAATTCAATTCTGATACCGAGGAGTACTAAATTGGTTCAAGATCAATTATAATTTGCAGCTGTTAATGGTTATCTTGGTCGAAGAGCAACACATTTATATTCTGAAAGATTGTACCAATTCGAAAAAGCATTCAAAATGCAACTGAGAGTTATTTTTACCACTACTACATCCCACACGTACTCAAAATGGCTTGGTTAGGTTAAGTATATCTGGCTGATCTGAATAAATCGTACAGGCCCTACACTCGAAGTGTAACCAACTTCAGACCGCTCGCGCAGCTGATGTTAGTTGGCTAAATGGCGCAGAAGCATTTTGCTGAGAGTAAACGCAAAAAAAGAAAATCTGTAATGGATTTCAAATGTAAAAGTGTGATTGCATTATATTCGGCTGACAGTCTCGAGACGCTGAAAAAAGCCATTGTCCGCGAGTGGGCTAAAATACCTGCAAGTCACATTCGGGCAGTTTGCGACTCGTTTCTGGACCATCTCAAGGCCAGAGTGAAGACAAAAGGTGGTGTTATTTTCACATATTTTTTACTTTGAATTGAATAAAAGTAATTTTCTAAACTAAATTTATGACCTTTTTAATTGGTTACACTTCGATTGCCGGACTCTGTATATAGACTATAAGGGGCCGTAGTGTTAGCAGTGTTGTTGGAGTCGTGTTAAATATAGTTCTTGATATATGTCTTGGCGAGTTTTAATAAATAGTTTTAATTTTTGTCAGCAATATCCTTTAGAGATGAGAAATATACCGATCCTAGGCAGTTGCAATGAGTATTTCATAGAGCAGGACAGTAGGAAAGGAGGTGTTCTAACGTACCCCTTTCTTCTTCGCATAATTTACACACGTCGTTGTAGACCAATCCCATTCTAGCTGCGTTATACGGAGTGAGACAACGGGACGTCAGTACTCCAACATATGTTTTACATTCTTTCCTTGGGGGAGATAAAATAAAGTTGGTTCTTTTCGTGTTGCAAGTTCGATCATCTATTCCCTTAGGCCCTGGCACTCAGTAAATTGTGACCTGTCTATTCTCGCAGAGCTCGTCCATTTTGGCACTACTACAGGCATTCCGAATTCGCCTCGAAATGTCTAGGTTTTAATTAATAGAAATGTTGCGGGTAGAAGAAAACATCCTCAAACTATAGGATTTGAGTTTATCTGTTACAGTACTACTATAGAGCATACTCTGTACAACATATATTTTTTAATATAATTCGACTGTCCTCTTCGACTTGTGTTGTGAAGTGCTAATAAGGTGAGGTTTGTAATATAACAAACGGCGAACATGAAATCTCAAAAGCTGCCTTCAATTATGTGGGCATTATGCTTGATGCTAGGCTAACTTTAAAGCCACATATTGAGTATGCAGTAGAGACAGTTTAAAAATAACAGCGGCTCTATCTCGGCTGGGAGCTTGAGAGGGCCTAGAAGTAAGAAGAGTTCTTTTGTACGGTGCACCTATCTGGCCTGATGTGCTGGATAAAACCTCATATGCACGCGAAATGAGAGCCTGAGAACTTAATCAGAGGAAGCAGTGCTTGAAATATCTGGGATTTGCCCAATAGATATATTTTGGCGAGGAAGATGGCTAACCCGTCTACAAATAAGGTGAGTTGTCAAGCAGTGAAGAGGAGTTGTTGACAAAAATGGCAGACTCGGTGGAACTGGATTTTCACCTAACCTAAATATTGATAGACACGGATGCTTCGAATTTTATTTGCATAAACTCGGATATGAAGACGACCCATACAATACTTTCCGAACAAATGGCATTATTGAAGACGAAGAACATTGTTTTTTTTACTTAAGCAGTAACGTAGGGCAGGCACTTAAGATTAATGACCTGGTTTATACTATCCTTGAGTCAAAAGAAAACTGGTCCACCGTCTGCAATGTAGAAAATAAAATCATCTCAAAGTTGCGTTGTGTGGAGCGTCTCCGCAAATTTTCGTATAAAGGCAATAGACCGCGCCCCCTCCGCAGAGGAATACCTAACACTAGTTCCTCGGACAAAAGGAAACGGAGTAGGTGCGGGTTTTCAGTTCAGTTTTCAATGCTCCGTGCCACCTCTACAATAAAAAAAAGACCTTCTTCTCTTGAGTGCGATCCCATTGTACATATATCGCACTTTCAGAGAAAAGCACATACCCTCAGTCTCCGGATGTGGATATATAGATGGCACAAGGTACCTTTTGGTTGAAGTGAAAACCTTCTTTTGTTCTCTTGTATTCCAAGTGGAATAGTGAAGCAGAAGCGTGTCCTCAGAAGTTGTTGGAACAGAAGGATAACTTCTTCTTGAAGATGCTCTTTTGAAAAAGAAACAAATTGCGTAGATAATTGGAATATTACCTACCATCATGTTGAGCATCCTCCATGTTCATTTTGATGTCTAACGTCAGCACAAGATGGGTGTCGCTATGGAACAGGACGTAGAGTATTTAAGTGAATTCTTGAATCTGTGCAGAGACAAAAGCGCGAAATTTGTCAAACTGATTATCGCTGGAAGAGAAATTTGAGCTTATCACTATGAGCCAATATAGTAGCATAAAATGCGCAGCACCACCTAAGGAACTCAGTCGTTTCATTCTCGTGCTAACCGGCGCTAGATGAATACACCAAGTGAAGCCAAGTGCTTCTCCACCTGTTCTTTCCAACGAAGAGGAGGCCTTCCTCTTCCTCTGCTACCACCAGCTGGTACCACATCGAATACTTTCAGAGCCGGAGCGTTTGTATCCATCCGGACGATCTGGCGCAGCCGTAAAGCTCATACATCTCATCATTTCATCGTCTGCGATACTCGCCGTTGCTGACGTGCATTGAAAATTTTCCGCAGGATCTTTCTCTCAATCACGCCAAAAGACGCCTTAGCGGATGTTGTCATCATCCAAGCTTCTGCGCCATACAATACGACGGCCATGCTGAGATCCTTGTAGAATGTTAGTTTTATTCGTCGAGAGGACTTTACTACTCAATTCCTACTAAGGCTGCAGTAGCAGTTGCTGACATGAAAGATTCTAAGTTGGATTTCAAGGCTGATATTATTATCGGTGTTAATGCTGGGTCCTGGTTCGATTAGTCTTTATTCAATGAAAAAGAGAACCTTGAGGGAAAACGTATTTTTCTGGTGTAAACGAACTCTATAAAAAGCACGAGAAGGGTATTACGCTTAAACAATAATTTTGTTTTGAATTTTAATTGAAACTCTATATCTTGCAATCCTTTTAAAGTTTAATTTGACGAACTTCTCGTATGCGTTTATGTTGGCCACGATTATGTTGGTTCCGACTGGTATGGAAACTTCGAACTGGGTTAAGACAGTTTAACGAATGTTAACCATTTCCTTATAAATTAGCGTAGTTTTTTTTTATCCTTACACACATATGTAAACAAATACCAAAGACAAACCACCCGTCATATTTGCAGCCAAATGCTGTCATTCGTCACTATCGTGACCGCCCTTGTCAATATTTGCCGTAACGTAGCTTCATTACCGCCAGTGTCACCGTTTTTGAGTCACCCACAATCAAATCAGTCGCAATCAAGCAAGTAGAGAGTACACATACACATTTACATGCTCACATTTACCCGGTATTGGTGCTTTCACCGTGCGGCGCGATGTGTCATAAACTGTCAAAGAGACACGCATGGATACATACATATTTAACCGTTATATTGAAACTGTGTCAATGTGGCAGAGTGGAAATTGAGGGAGAAGGGCTTGTTTAAACGAAAGCAAGGTGAAACTGTGGGAGAAGTTGACAGGTGAGTGAGAACAGTCAGCACCAAAATGCGAACGCTGAGGCGATAATAATAATAACAACAATAACTAAGCATCGAACAACAACAAGTAGTGAAATAATGAAAAACAAGAAAATAGTAGCTGCCAGCCATCAAATTAACAGCAACATTTTGTGACGGCAACAATGCAACAATGGAACAGAAGAGCTTTTGTTGTCAGCGGCAACAAAATCGCGCGGAAAAAATCTGTTGAGCAGACAATGTTGCTAGTAAATATGCAATGACGCTGCCTATTAAATGTGTCACACAAAAGCTGTCGGTTGTGTGTTGCTTATGTTGTTGTTGTTGTTGCATTAGTGTAGCTGTCGAACTGTCAGCTGCCACGCGTCGATTTTATATTTTTTTTGCATTTAATGAGGAATTAGCAGAGTCATCTTTTTATCGTCGCTTACACACACAATTGCATTCAAATGGTGTTGTTCACATAAACTTGCTGCTTGCATAAGAAATTACAACAACAAACACACTCATCCACGCATGCAGCTATCGAAAGCTTGGCCAGTGGTAGCCGGCCAACTTGCTGACATTGCAATAAAGCAGCAAATGATGAATGGCTCGGTGGTACCTGGACGCAAGCACATAAATGGTCCAGCAGCGGTTTTCTACCCGTTTTCCGTCACACTCACACACACACACACACAATACCTCCAGTTATCTATGCAATAGTAATTTTGCGGCATTGCCACCGCAGTCGGCAATCAGCAGCAAGCTGCCGTCAGCTCGTAATCGCAGACATTTCTGTGGCACAACTTACGTTGCAAGGCAAGTTATATGGATATGTGTTGGGTGAATGGCGCTATTACATTTGTGCCACATCGCCACGCTGCATTACCATGATAGTCATGCCCCAATGACAGACCGCAAACAGCATTATACAGTTGGTGATGTCATTGCCAGCGATGATTGAACGCTTTTACGGCGTCAGTAAAGAGGCATATGCACATAAATATATATTTACATACTTATATGCATGCGTGTATGCATATTCAATATACTTAAATGACAGTGTTGCTAATTAATACTTAATTGTTATGCTTTGCTGCGTGTTTAGGTGCTGATTGAGCACTTACTACTAAACATTTGTTTTAAGGATTGGAGAAGTTAGTTCCTGATGTAGGCTTAATCAGATTCAGGTATGTACAAGTATACTATAAGTACCGAACAACACCTTTTGGGGCCGAAATCGAAACGAACCGAATTTCGATCAGAAATAGTCGATAAATGGCTTGAGAGACAATGCAAATTTAAAATTGGAATTGTTTGAGAAAATGACCTGATCCAGAAAGATAAAAGAACCCGAAATTAGGTTTATCCCTTTACCGCATATGAGCTCATACGTGATACTGCAGTCTTAGATCAATTTTATTTCCAAATTAAGTACTTTTATTGTGAAATAATTCAAACTATTTTAATCCATTAAATATATATTTAGCAATATTAAAACACAAAACAATTGTCTATGATTTTATGACATTTCGTAATAACTTCACTTTTGTGCAAGTGGGTGAAAAAACAGAATAGAAAACGGACTGACAGGCCAAAAATTGGACGTTCTGTTGAGAATATTATTGC
Organism: Anastrepha fraterculus; assembly: GCA_037575425.1. Classification (NCBI taxonomy): domain Eukaryota; kingdom Metazoa; phylum Arthropoda; class Insecta; order Diptera; family Tephritidae; genus Anastrepha; species Anastrepha fraterculus. Next base: position 32,317 of record JAYXIM010027328.1, read on the forward strand.
TGTAGCGCAAAGCGTTGCTGAACAACCTTCAACATTTTTTTTGTGGCGGTGAAATTTTGTTTAAAATGCCTTTGCATTTACAGCGCTTGTCGCCTGCTGCATCGAGGGACATGCCACTAAAACAATTCCTCTACTTCCTCTTCCCTGGAACTACGTTATTATTTCATCGAATACAGAGAAGATTCAAATAGGCGTTCTGATAAAGACTACCTCTACTACTCTCCCTGCGCCCAGGATCGCTAGTTTTGCAGCCAGCATCGTGCTATCGGTTTATATTCTAATTAAATAGGTAGGTTAAGGTTGGCATGTCGGTTAAGCATCTCTGCCGATGGCAAGTTTTTTGGAGCGCAGAACTCTCTCTAATGTACGTGTCAATAAGTTGGCAATTTTCAGCTCTTTCTACCATTTTTTCGATAATGTTGTCTGCTATTAAGGGACGCGGACCGCCTTCGACAGCTTTGCGATCTAATTTCCATCCCTCACATTTGAAGAATGTGTGATCTGCATCGTCATTAGATGCATTCAGTGGTTTTCGTTTTAGATATTTTCGAAAATACCCATGTCAGGATGGCATAATATACATAGAAGTTCACTTCTCCGAACTGTCTGACATACCATTAATTGGATGTTCACTATAAGTTTCGTCGCCCTTCTGCCTTTCTTCTCTGAATCCCAGCGCTCTTGCCATATTTGTAGTGTGTGTGCTTCAATTTGTTGTTTTGCGCTATTAGTACGGGCAAATGTGTGGTCTACTATGGTATTTGTCGTGCCCCTTTTAAGGATTCATAGTTCTCTTCCTGATGAAACGAGATGGATTGGCCACATCATAAGAATGCCCAACGAAAGAGTCCAAAAAAGGGTGCTTACTTTGCACCCAATAGGAGGAACAAAGAGGAGCTCACCAAGAAAGAGATAGCTTGATGACGTCGACTTAAAAGCGATGAACGTTCGTAATTGGAGAAACGCGGAAAAGAGAGACTGAATTGGAGGAAGTTTGTTGATGAAGCTATGATCCACCACAGACTGTGAGCTAAGAGAGAGAGAGAGAGTTCTCTTTCTTCTCTAGCTAGAAGATCTATAGGTATCGTACCACTGATGATGAGTACTGCTGCTTCTGATGCCGTGCGGTACGCTGAAACAACGCGGGGGGTAGCAGTTTTTTGGGCTTTGGCAAGAATCTTGCGGCGACACTCAGCTTTGAGTGTGTCTGCCCATACTTCACATCCGTATAGTAAAATATGTAGATACCGTCATGCCCATGAGCAGCTTCCGCCTGCTTGCGATGCAACCTCCGATGATAGCCATTAATCTTGATAGTGCTGAGATTGTTTTGGCAGATTTTTCGGCAGCGTATTGGATTTGAGCCCAATAAGTCAGCTTGGTCGAGTCTGATGCCCAGATGTTACAGCACCTTTGAATTCGTAATTATCTGTGTGTAAACCGGCAGTGTTACTTCTAAAGGTGCACGTGGCTACGTAAGCGGGATGAGTTCTGTTATTCGAAAGCCAAACTAAAGTCGTGCGAGTCGAGCCATGTCTTGATTCTTATCAACGTTTGTGTAAGTTTTCACCTTGTCGCATCTACATCACGTGCAGTAATAACTGATGCAACGTCATCCTCGTATCCTGCAAGAACACAATCGGCATCAAATCACTGCTCCAAGGTGTCTAATTGTAGTGTGAGTAGAGACAGTTCAACAAGCCTCACCATTGATGAGAGAGTCCAGGCAGCTAACAGATCATACGCAACACTAATGAAACTCTTCAAACCGAAACTACTAAATAGAAAATGCAAATTGATTCTGCACAAAACCATCATTAGACCAGTCTTATGCTATGGAGCTGAATCGTGGACGCTAATTAAAAATACACAGAAAAGTAGTTGGAGCAATCAAAGATCACGACAAGTGGCGTATAAAGTGGAACGACGAGCTAGACCAGCTTATAAACGGCGAAAATGTTATACGTTTTATCAAAGCGCAGCGGTTAAGAGGCTGGGTTATGTAACAAGAATGGACGATACGAGGATGCAAGAGCAAGAGGAATACCAAGAAGAAGATGAGCCGACGAACTAGAGGAGGCCATCAATAAACTTAGGATAAGGAATTGGTAAAAAGTAGCAAGCGATCGAGATATATGGAAGTCCCACATAAAACAGGCCAAAGCTTACCTAGAGCTGTAGGGCCAAAATATGATGATACTTTATTTTATCAAGCCCCGCAGTGTGGTGTTTTAGAAGAATGCACATTTAATAATGGCGCATTAAAATTGTGTTGTGTCACCCCATATTCAACATTATATCCTTCCATGAGAGATATTCGTATTTCTCTTACAACAAAAAATAAAAATAAACAATACCCAATCCATTCATTGTTAAATAATTTAATTAAAAAAACATCTTTAAATGCATTCGAGGTAGGGTTGTTACCTAAGTTCAGCTTGTTTTGTGAAGAATAAATTCCAAAAGGAGGCAAAATATACATATAATAGCTTAGGTATGTGTACTTGCACAGACACGTGTTAAATTAATGCAGCTATAGGATAACATGCCCTTTGTGCCTGGAAGAGCAAAATTTTAGGCTGCATTACATCACAAAAATAAATACGACACAATATTTTTGTATAAATAAATAAGAAGGTTGAGATATGTGTTCAAGATTTAACATTTACAGATTCTATGCAACGTCTTTTATGTGTGTGTATGTATTTTATTATATTTGTATGCCATATATTCATTCACATAGTAAACGTTATGTTGACAATTGGCAAAATAGAAATTTTATCTGCTTCATCGAAACCTCAATGACGACAGCCTACTCGTATTATTGTATTGTCCTTGGCACAGCTTCGGCCTGGTTGCACACAAACTTTCCACTACAAGCACAAAATCGATGTTTGTAGGCGTAGCCTAAGGCATTGGCAGGCAACCAAGCCGCAACGAGTCGACAATATGTCCGGCCAACAGCTGGGCCAAATGGTCGGATCCCTAAAGTAATTTTCGCAAAAGAAATTCAATTGCGGTTTAAATATCCTTCGAGATTTGGCCATTGGCAATGGATAACTGCACACAGCATACAAAAAGCCATATGCACAAATTTCCATCCAAGTATGTACGAGTATGCGTATGCCTATTCTAATGTGTGCACATACATGTGTATGTGTAGTCAAACTTTGTGGTTGTAGCTATGTTGTCGTCGGCCCTTAGGCCGTCTACGCTATTGCGGTCATTTCTGCTGCATTTGTTGCTAATGAAAATTTCCTGCATATTAAATGTAGGCTTTTGCGTTGCAAGACAGCCGTTTTGTCCTTTGCCTGTGCGATGCTCTGACCCAACGCACTGCAGGTCAGTCAAGAACAGCTGCTGCAGCTTATTGCCAAAATGCATACAAACCCAAATTATGGGATAGCATTTAGGCAAATACATACATACTTATATGTACAAGTATATGTATATGTGCACTGGGAGATGTCCAAAGTGTTTTCGTGCATTTGGTTTTGTGCATTTGTGGGTGTTGTTGTCGGTGTGTTGAAAGAATGCAATTGCGCCTACTAAAAGTGTCACATGCAACAGAGGTTTTGTTGTCAATTTGCAACCTCTGGATGTCAAGAATTTTAAGAAACGTTCTGCCCATTTAGCATCCACTGATGTGGCAGCATAAAATAATAGAAATACTAGAAATAAATGTACACTTTAAACTTAGAAAAATGTACAAAATAGATTCAAATTAAAAAAACCAAATAAAAATTAAATTACATTAAGTACATTAGAATAAAATGAATTGATATAAAAATAAATTAAATAATTAAACAAAATAAAATAAAATGGAATAAGATGAAAATAAAAATAAATAAAGTAAAATAAAATATAGTATGTAGAATCAAGTAAAATTCGCGTATGTCATAAATATTTTCGAAATAATCAACAAGAAGAAATCAAAATTTATATGCTGCTAGCTCAATTTTTTGAAAACAATACACCGTCTACAGGAACCTCAAATAATACTAATTGTAATAGGCTCAACCGGAACAGTACTCAAGCACACAGTGGAAGCTATGGCTGAACTAAATCTAGACGACGTGAGACGAAAGGACAGAAAATAGCGACAACTTATAACAATAGAGCGCAACCCTTCGGACCCGGGTGCATGAATACAAAAAAAAAAAAAAAAAAAAACCAAGTAATAGTAAAATTATACATATTAAATTAAATAATAGTATAATATCATATTTTTAAATAATTTGTATATTAGTTTATGCTAATGAATTGAAATAAGATAAAATAAAATAAAATGAAATATAATAAAATAAAATATAAACGAAAAATAAAACTAAACCAAAATACATGAAACAAACGAAATAATAAATTAATTTAAAATAAAATTAAAATAAAATTATATTAAATTAAATTTATATAGATTTGCATACTAGAATACATTTTGAGCGAATTCATAACCAATGTAACCGTAGCTCTAAGTTGAAAAAACCGTATCATTCTCTTTACTTAGTTACGAGCAATAAATGATATTTTTCTGCAATTTCAAGATCAGTGTCTAAGGTGGAATGATTCCAACTCGCGGTATCGAATGTCTGTCGTAAGAGGCCACTAAAATCCACATCTCAGCCAATTAGTTAGCATTTAACGCTAATAGGCTAAGCAAGGCAGATACGGCTTGGGGAAGATAGGAACACTGCCGTCATTGTCTTAAAACTAACTGAGGACTTTGAGCTCAGAAAAAAACTATGATTCATATATGGAGCACAATAGTTTTTTTAGGTTGCAGTGCTACATCCACCCATAATATATAAATAATGGACGCTTACACCCTTCTTGGCGTGCGTGTTGATGTTGTTCCACAAAAAGAGGGACTTAGTTTCAAGCCGACTTTGAACGACAGATTTTTTATTTTTTATGAGGAGCTCTTTCATGGTAGAAATATTATATATGAGTGTATGTGCGTGGAGAGTGGAAGTTTGCCATTGCCTGCCAGGAGGCGACTGCTTTTATTTAGAAAACACTTTTTCTATCATTTGGTCTTTCGTGCACGAAGACTCGAACCTATGCTATAAATCTTGATTTTTACTAGGAAAAAAGAGGAAAAAAAATTGTTATAATGTTAAGAAATTATGCTGCCCAGTTACTTGCATCTAGAGGAACAAGTATAAATGCGTACGTAACTGCCGCTTACACCTTTTATTTGCTGTTTGACAGAGCTCCTCCCTTATAACTGGTGTGCGTCTTAATTTTGTTCCGCAAATGGAGGGCCCTACAGTTTTTCGCCGCCTATATAAGTACAGGGTGGGCCAAATAAGACCTACTAATGTTAAACACAAATAACTTTTGCAATAATCATTTATTTTGGTTAATTGTTTTTATACAGTGAATATATTTTATGGAAATTATGTATGAAATATTACATCAGACAAATGTCCACCATTTTTCTCGATACAAAGATTGGCTCGAATATTTTGCTTCAGTTGTCTAATAGTCTCTGGTTTATTAAGATACACTTTGTCAAATCTGGCGAACGAGGTGGGAAATCTGAATTTTTAGAAATCAGACGTTCGCCAAAAACTTCACGCAGCAGGTCCATAGTTTGCCTAGCAGTATGCGCAGTTACTCCTTCTTGTTGAAACTATAAATTAAGATACTGCTCCGCCATTGGCCACAAACAGTTTTCAATCAATGTTCTATAAAAAGCTCCTGAAATTGATTCCGGCGTTTCATCCTCATTTTCGAAGAAATATGGACCGATAACTCTAGTGGCCATAACACAGAACCAAACAGTACATTTAGATAGGTGCAACTGATGTTGGTGTGTTGCCCTTGGATTTTCAGAGCTCCACAATCTACAGTTTTGTTTGTTGACATAACCATTTAAATGGAAATGCGCTTCATCCGACATCAAAACATTACTTAAAAAATCAGTTTGTTTAGCTAATTGTGTAAAACGAATAGCGTATTGTAGTCGTTGTTGGTGGTCTTGCGGTAGGGTTCCATAATAAATTTCCAACAATTCAATTATAATCTACAAAACGAGAAAAATAAATATGTCAAAAAATAAAAAAGTTATTTGTGCTTAACATTACCCTGTACATTTCGAAGGTTTGTCAATGCCTACCGAGGGGCGAAAAGAAAAAAGAAACTACTAGAAAAACGTTCTCTTCATTTTGGTGTTTAAAAATTAAATTCAATTGGCTAAAAAATATTATTTCGCGAAAACGCTGTCGCAGTCGCCGTGACGACCATGCGGTACGACTTCGTCATTATTTTTATTTCGATCTAACCTTTTACAGTGTACTTTACGTAGATCGTGTTTTTGAAGCCCAACACCAGACTGCATCCTTAATCATTTGCCGTATTATACTATATTATGCCTTTTATTGCTGAGAAAAACATATACTGGTATGCACAGGTGGGTTAAAAAGTAAGAATAATAAATAATATTTAAACAAAAGTCTTTTTTTAATATTATCTCCTTCAACTTCAATTCACTTCATTATTCCACTGCATGATAACCATTTGGTTCCATTACAAAAAATACACCTATTGAAGAGCATAAAAAGTGCTTCGAAGTAAAGAATGAATTGACGGATCGAAATAAATGTTGTTGTGTGTTCAAACGAAAGATGAAATATTAAAATGTCGTATAAATTCTAATTTCACTATTGCTTAGCAAGTGTCGCTTTCTATAATTTTCTTCTAACCTGTATTACTGAAAACAGTAGAAGATATTTGAAAAAAATATGTACAGCATAAAGCAAAAACCAACATAAATACATATTCGTATGCACATATGTTTACACACATAACTTCTCAATGTGTGTAGGCATTCCAAAAATCTCATTTAGCCATTTTCTGGGCGTCGGCTCCAACAGTCATTTGTCTGTTTAAAGTTCAATATGTGGTTTCGCCTGCTGTGCTTGTGGTTTTCACGGATTGTTGCACTTCAATACATATACATACAATAAATATTATATGCAAATATGTATATGTGCATGTGCATGGCTATTGGCAGTTTAACCCTACAGTACTAATGCTAGTCGATTCGCACTGTTTGGGCTACGCAATATTGACTTGAAAATATGTTTGCATTACTTGCCAACGTTGCTCAAGCATAGAGTCATTCATATCGTTCTGCGAAGATATGATTCTAATTCTCAGTCAAGATTTTCATAAGGAAAGAGCGGTCACTATCAAAATAACAAAATTAAGAAAAAAACACTAAACACACTGAACACACTAAACGCTAAACACTTATTGCATTCTACCACATGGGAGTCAAATTGTCCTTGAACGTATGTATATGTTTTGCTTTTCTACCTTGTTTTCTTTTGTGACAACTTCTGTGCCATGTCAGATGAACTAGACGAGAGGCTCCACCAAGAAATCAAATTAATCGCGTAAAGATTTAAAGGAAAACCGAAGGCAGTACTGCTATCGGAGTATCTATGCAAGTTATGTTGGGAAGAAAACACCCATCCGCACATCGAAGATTATACATATATATTAATATTCTAGAACTTATTGAAAATATGTTAATGTTCTATAGAAATGAAATCTAAATAATTTAACATTCATTATAACATTATAAAGTAAGTTAATTAAAAATTTAGCAAAAGTAAAACCTAAAATGTGGAGAAGGGGTAACCTCTGCAGAGAAATTTCAATATACTTACACAGAATAAGAAATTCACTCTATGCTGTACAGAAATTCTAAAAATTGCGTTTCATACAAATCGATTCGCCCTATTGCGCATAAGTGTAGGTGTTCGAAATTCCAAATGTATAAATGAAATAAACCTGGAATGCAGCTAAAAGACTGACACAGAACATATCATAAATGAAATAAACCTGGAATGCAGCAAAAAGACTGACACAGAACATATCTGAATGGAAGGAATTTGCTGTGGCCCTTTGTTTCTCCCTGGAACCATAGGAAATAAATAAATAAATGTGTAAACATTAGCTTAAACTAAGTTCTCTTACGCGCTTAACCCGTACGAGTGTTTCCTATTCGGCGACTCTACGTAAAATTTTCTGCTTAAAGTTTTTGTAGAATATATTAACCCTCTAATTACCTTTTTTAACGACCTTTCATTATAGCTATTTTGAGCTCGGGTTAAAAATGCCTATTTAGGTGGCAGATACAGGGTTGAAATGTACTACGAACAAATTTCTAATTCTACTCCAAAAGTCTGAGCACAGAAATGTTATTTTAAGTATTTTTTTAACAACACTTTCGATAAATTAATTTGCCAAATTTCGGGTAAAAAAATATAATATTAACACAAAATGAAAAAAAAACGACCCCCTGAAAGAATATTGTCTTCAGCAAAGTTAGTCTACGAGATATACTCTTTCATAATCTCTTGCGATTGTTCGTATTGTGTAAAATTTTTGTAAAATTGTTGGGCTATGCACTTATCATGTACGCGTAATTAATTTTTTTTTACAAAATTTTGTTTTCGAGTTAGTCTTAAAGACTTTTTGTTTTTTATGCTTTATTATTTCATTCTTACGAAAATGATTGAAAATGAAGCTTAGCAGAAAATTGTATTAAAAAAAATTCCCTAATGCCATCAAATGTAATATAAGCTTAACACACGGCTTGAAAAGTCCCGGGCCTAACAAAAACACGTATCTGTTTTCTTTTACTCAAAATTAGCTTTATTCAACAACGTAATTTCCATCTAGAATAACACAATCATTTCAGCGCCGCTCTAACATTTCAATCTAATTTTTCTGGAACGATTTATCTTTTGCCTCAAAATAGGCCTCAGTTTCAGCGCGGACGTCTTCATTCGAGCGAAATGTCTTACCGGCGGACATTTTTCATAGGTCCGCAAACAGCCAGTAGTCACTGTGAGCCAAATCTGGCGAATACGGTGTCCCACATCAACTTTGAAGTTGCAATTCGAAATTCAATTCATGTACTTTTGCCGTTGTTTTGATTGGCTTGAGAGACGGTGCATTGCCTTGAAAGTGAGCAAACGCGGCGCTCACTTTGAGGAGAGCTTTGAATTTGAAATTTGAAATGTTGATGCAATATAAGGCGAACACATTCTTTTGATATCTTTACGATGTCAGCTAATTCACGCAACTTTACTTTTCGATCATTCAAAACGATTTTGTCGATTTTTTTTATGTTTTCTGGTGTCACTGCCTCATTTGGACATTCACTACGTTGTGCCTCATCCGTGTCTCTACGACCACGTCTGAAGTCAGCAAAACATCGTTCTATTATCGTTTCTGATGGAGCGGAGTCCTCATAACACTTTTCAAGCCATTGCTTCGCTTGAGCGGTATTTTTTCCTATCAAAAAGCAGTGTAAAATAAAAACAAAAAAATTTTTTTAACTGATTACTTTGCAAATGACAAAAGTAGCGTCACTCTTAGCCCCATAACTCACCAACTAATGAATAAAATATCATGACATTTTTACAACTGTTTTTAAAAAGAGCTGAATGCAATAAAACTTTGTGTTCGGCCCGGGACTTTTCAGCCCATATGTTCCAAAATTCAAGCCTGCAGCAAAAGCTCTTAAAACGAAAAATTATAATTTTTTTAATTTTTTAATACGTTTTTATGTATTTTTTTTTATAAATTTTGTTCATGCGAATAGTTCAGATTTAGGTATTTATTTATTTTTATTCACCAGATCAAAAAAAGTGTTTCTTGTGATGGTATAAAATTTAGAAATATGAGTATTTAAAAAAAAAAACAAAATAAAATATTAAAAAAACGGCTAAACTTTTTGTAATTATATATAGATATAGAAAATTTGAAAATAAAAATACATACAATTTGTGATGCTGATTGATGCCTGAAAACCAAAACAAAAAAAAAAAAAAGAATTAGAATTTCTACATACAAAATAGTATTTGTATTCAAGGGTTAATATGTGAACTTAACTGTTAATATGACTGCATATGTCAATCGAAATTTTCAATGTATAGCTTCGTGTGTATATGGAGTCAAGCGAATATATGCGAATGCTTGCATTACTATGTACACAAATATACACATATGGATGCCCTCACACACAAAGGATGGCCCCTGAAGCTTTTTAAATGTGAACACTTCTACTCGTATAACACACAATATATTTATATGTATGCACGCATGTGCCCCAATATGGTTGACGTATGCGAGAGTTTAACTGCACTCAACCTGCAAAAAATTCTCTCAGCAGAGCCTTCTCAACTATTCAAATATTCATACAGTATTAGCAAACTTTTGGAATTTTCTATGCTTTCTTAATGGCATACCTATGGGGGCTGTGTATGTGTTTCAACAAAATTGCATCGATCAAAGAATCGCTTCAATGTATGCACACATACCAGCCAGTATGTCGGTAAAATGTGTTTGTGGCATTTATAATGAATTTTGACATATTTTGCTGGCAAATATTTTGGAATATCAGACTCATTTATACATCGTAACAGGCTGCTACATAAGCTTGTGCGCTAAAAGCCCCTTGAAAACAGCAAGTTGTATTTGCTATGTCAAATTTATGTGCATATGTGTGTATACTTGAATAATAATAAGTATGTAAGCATACAGGCTTGTTAGTTTTTGTGCTAAAACTTTGGGGACATTTTCCTAATCAAGTTTTGTGTCAATGTTTTCCAAGTGTAATAAAATTGAATGACCCACCGCCTCTTCTCATTGCCCTTCTTCTCGGACTATGTCTTCAAACTCGGCATTTAATTTTGTTCATATTTTATGTTTTGTTTAAGCACTTACATGCACTTGATGTACGTGTATTGGTGTTAAGGCAGTTTGATTGAATAATTCAAATAAATATATCGAGAATTATTCAAAATTTGGTACAACAAAATTGTGCAGGGTATAATTTTTGGTAGATATATAATTTTTCTGTATAAATGGTTATGATGGAAGTCAAAGCCGAGTTTATTGTGTATGTAGTGCCCTATAATTTATAAAATAATCTATCACAGAGTGGCAGTGCAATACTTCGTATCATTTCCCAGCACTGGTATAGAGATAGCTCGAAGACATCAGAAAGAATAAGCGCTGGAATATATGGATCCAAAACAAAGCGTTCTATGCCGATGAGTAGTAGCCACCTGTACAAATATCAGCTTAGACAGAAACCTTCAGAATGAGCGATAGTTAGGTGGCAGTCGAAGCTTTGTCATTCTTTGAGGTAAGACCCTCGTTAGTCCTTGAGTGCGATGAAAATGTGAATTTCCTAAGAATGGACAATCGCATCCTCTACCACATGGGTCGCAGCGGTATAACTGTGAACGAATTAACGGATGCATTGGCAAGAGAAGCTGCGGCCACGCTAGGCCGTTCCTTGCCTAACCTTTCCTTGCTATGGAAGGATCATCATCAAGGGGAAGATTAGAAGTGTAGAAATAAGGCTAAGAGACGTGAGCAGACATCAAATTGGGGAGCGAACTACTTTCTGGGGAATATAATCAAAAGAGGTTCAGGCAACTCATAACCCTTGCTAAGGACAAAGTGAATATGCTAAAGGGCATTCCAAAAAGTCACTAAAGATTGCGTAGCCGTCTGCACAGGATTGTGATATGATCCACTGATGCCTGCCATTTCTGCGACCTGTATCCGAGGCTCAACCATACCTTCTTCTCGAATGTGTTGATATAGGTCTGGAAGAAATGCATTTACGCGCAGAGAACTGGATTTGAATGAGGTACCGTGAGAAATAGAGGGCACAAAAGGCGAAAGTTCGAGATGCAAACCTAATTTTCATGCATTCATTCAACATTTTCCAAGTGAAACCCAGAATATTTGATGGATATTGAATGATCAGGTAAACCTGATTTTTCTGAAATGAAAATGAAAATAGCAACTGTGAGACCACATGGATAATCCGATGCCGTGACGCCCGTTGATGAATTATTAAATTTGGCGCGTACATACTTTTGTTAGGTATAAGGCCAGCTTCATTCTTCTTATTCCTTAAGTCTTGATGTCGCCTCACAAACAGAGGAATCTATAATTTAATGAAGCCAACGAAGAACTACAACTGACGTTTTATGAGAAGCTTTTCCATCAAAGAAGTACTCTTGAAGATTCGCCATTGTCGAGATGCCTTTTCTTTTCTTTCTCTCAAATAAGTATATTTCAAAGCCCTAAACGAAATAATTGATAATCGGTGAAACACCAAAATTAAGAAAAAAAAACATTTTTCTAATAGCGGTCGCCCCTCGGCAGGCAATGGCAAACCTTTGAGTGTATTTCTGCCATGAAAAAGCTCCTCATAAAAATATTGCCGTTCGGAGTCGGCTTGAAACTGTAGGTCCCTCCATTTGTGGAAGAACATCAAGACGCACACCACAAATAGGAGGAGGAACTCGGCGAAACACCCAAAAAGGGTGTACGCGCCAATTATATACATATGTATATATGTATATATTTTTTTTGTATCACAATTGACTTCCGTTGTACAACGCTTTTACATTTTTGAACATAAGTCGGTGAAGTGTATGATTACTCAGTTGTATTACGTATAAACGCATTCGGGTTCCTCTTTAAATGGGCTTTGTTGCGAGATTTTTGTTCACAGCGTAACTTTTTCATTCGGAAACGCTTACCAGTTCAACATATTCGTACATACATAAATATATCTTCTTGATGAAGAAGAGGAAAATACCATTTTCCACCTTCTGTGGCACTATCCTGCTGTAATCAGTTGCAAATTGAAAGAATTCTTTAATTAGTTAGAAGACCTCATCATTATCAAAATCAGAGACTTCTAAAGATTTTGAAAATTTCATGTTAGTTTTAGGGATATTAGAACAAGTTCCGCTTATAGCGTCACAAGGGTCTAGGAGACTGAGTGGGCCCAATAGTGGAGGAGAATCGCTACAAGCTAACCTAACCTCACATAGGTAAATATCTCCTTTCTTTCTTGTAGTTACTCTTTTCTCCTTAGAAGTACTAACTTAAACATTTGAAGATTTTCGTTTTCCTATTTTGGTTTTTCTAGCAGAGTGAGTAATACTGTTTTTTTTTATTCGAGTTCAGTTACTGCGTGCTTTGAACCATAAACAAATACCTGAATCATTGCGAATGTTTATATTTTATAAAAAATTATGCACTTTGCTATATGTATATTATTGACAACTTCCAAAAACGAGACAACCTCTCAATAATAAAGGATCTCATTACAACAGACAAATAAGAAGAATAAGGTAAGTAACAGATATAAACCTCAGCAATATTTACCGGTTTTGTTTGTTTGTTTATTTCTTTGTTGGACTATGGCGTATTGATCTTTAGTTTGGAAGTTTCATTAGATTCAGAGTCACCCCACAGGTTTGTGAATTTCCATCTTGCGGAAACTACACGTTCACTGAAGATGCGAGCTGCCATTTCATCATTCAGCCCGCCGTGTTAGCGTTTGCTTCTACTAACTCTAGTTTCCAGAAATCATAACGATGACTACAACGCCTCGTATAGTTCGTAAGTCTTCTCTGTTCAAACTTAGGAGTCTTCTTGATGGTCTTGTAGAAAGGAGGATACATTATCTTGCCTGCCCTGAACTGTTCATCCTATGCCGTTTGAATTCCTTAACTGCAAGGGGTCTTACAACTTCCTTTATATGGGCTCTGCTAAGTCCGTAAAATAATTATGGCCTATGGAATTTTGCTGGTACCCACTCCCAGGGTATTGAGAACAGTGATATATTCCTCAATGAGTTTAGTTATTATTATGTGTAATTGAAGTGTAAATAAGGTTACCTAGCTGTCTAATAGAATACACTGGCGCTTCAAAGTTATACATTTTGCTGCTGAATTCAATACTGGAATAAATAATTCCACTGGTTTTACAAAAATTTGCTTTCAATTCTCAATTGCCTCAAAATAAATAAAATAAATAAGTGGCGCGTACTCTCCTGTTAGGTGTTTGGTCAAGCTTCTCTTCTTATTCATGGCGTGCGTCTTGATGTTGTTCAACAAATGGAGGGACCTACAGTTTTAAGCCCACTCCGAGCGGCAATGGTTCTTTATGAGGAGCTTTTCATGGCCGAAATACACTCGGAGGCTTGCCATTGCCTGCCGTCTTCTTCATTTTGGCGTTTCATGCACAGAGATTTGAAAATGCGCCTGTCAAACAATAAATTTCCTGCCAGTGACGATAAGATCTTTCACGAGCCATCAAGCGCAGATAGATAAGTTTTGAAGCTTCAGCGCTTAGTAAATAAATACCTGCACTAAAAATGCCCCACTAATACGTTTTATCTTCTCACTTATACTTTCTGTAATCGGCATCAGCACTGAAATTTACTCCAATATTCAGCTCACGAGAGCGACAATAATAAATTTAAGCTACCTGTCAAATATTTCAAACTTTTGGAGTATTTAATATTGCAAGCAACTATTGAAATTACCAGGAATAATTCATACTGTGAAAAAAAAACAAGAACAAAAAAAAAGAATAGTCTCTCTTTTTATTTCATTTGCTCACAAATCATAAAATTTTTCTCCTGCATACTTTATAAGTTGCAATTTCCTTTGCTTGTTGACATCGAGTGAAAAACTTATGAAGGAAAGTGATTGCATTTTTTTGTTTTCAATGCAATTTTATTTGTATTTTTTTGAATAATTTTTGCAAAGCATTCAAATCAACGTCACTGAGTGAATGACACTCGAACACAAAATTTGCATATCATGATAAATTGAGCCATTAAAAAATGGCAAGGCAAATAAAAAGTGGAGAGTTAAGTGGGAAAAAATTGTAACAAGAATTTTTATTGAGCTCTTGAAAATGGCGAATGGATTGAAAATGTAGAATATGTAAGGAGTAGGAAAATAGAAAAAGGAAAAATGGAAAAATGGAAAAATAGACTGAAATTCGAAATAATAGCCGGATAATTTTAAAGGTAATAAAAAATTGGTGAGATTTTGACTTCGTTTCGCAAGCAGGGGAAGTAAGTGTGTGTGAGAACGAAAAGAGCCTCTAAGAACTACTAAGTGAATATTAAGGATGAGTGTGTACATATGTAAATTAAGCACCGAAGCCAAATATGACTGTTAATTACTTTTGCGTGGACATGACACAGCTAAAATAATATTAAGCCCCTTTATTTATAAAGGTTGCTCCGCGGAAAGCATTGCTGTCATTGAAGACCTCGAATTGTTCAGATCCATATTCAGAGTTACCGGGAAAGTTGTTCCAAGTATTTCGGGCATTATTATCTGAGTAATTTCTGATTAATTTTGTTTATGACACGATGTTGAAAACTTAATAGGCTTAGCGATATTCCAGGTATTTTAAAGGTTATTTAAAAAAAAAATGTTTGTTCTGCTTTCAGAGTTCTTCAATAACAACTTTAGTTCACAGCGGAAAAATATAAATAACCAAGAACCAGGCTAAGCGTGATACCTGAAATATTTCTGTTCTTGAAAAAATATTGCTAAAACTGTCATTTGCGAGTATGTCATTTCATAATTCAGTTTTATAACAATAAGAAATTTTTTATTGGCTGATGGTGGGCTTCTGTCTTTCATACAATACGCTCGATAGAACCTTATAGATGATATTTATAAGACTAGTCCCACGGTAATTGGCACAGATTACGGAATCACTCTTACCATATTATGGATTACACAGAGCACACTTAAATTTCAATCGGCAGGAATGCTTTCATCCGACCATATTTTGCATAGGAGCTGTCCATCGGCTGTCGTGGTTTTGTTTTTCTTTAGCTGCGTTATTGCTATTCTCACCCCATCATGGTTAGCTAGTGGAACGACAGTCCCGTGCAACGAAATCTGTTGGTAGACTAAACGGCCTAAACGAACTCTTATACAGAACCTATGGACCTATTTCAATAAACCGGAACAATATAGTCAATAGGTGCTATGGTATATATCTTCGGTTTTTAAAGGGGGAAAAACTTCAAAATTACTATCGAAAAAGAAGGATGGCGTAAAGGTTTTAGCTCTAAACGCAATACACTTAACTTTTATACTGACTTTAAACAGTCCAGAGTTAGACCTAAGGAAGCCGTGTATGCTTCCAGATCACAGATCACTGCAGTGTATTCTAGGCTGAGGTTTTCGCTGTTTGGAAGGCAGTAGACTTAGCTTGTGGTGGCCGGAATTAGATCTGGACAACGTTTCATTTCAACAAGACGGCGCTACGTGTCACACAAGCGACGAAACCATTGATCTTTTACGGGAAAAGTTCCCGGACCGTGTTATCTCTCGAAGAGGAGACCACAATTGGCCACCGAGATCTTGTGATTTAACACCTTCTGACCTTTTTCTTTGAGGCCATGTGAAAGAGAAGGTCTACGCCAGCAACCCAGGATAGATTCAAGACCTCAAAGGTGGAATTCGTGAGCCTATCGAGGACATAGGGCAGCCACTTTGCAATTCGGTTCTGGAAAATTTCATGAAAAGGATATTGTCCTGTAAGTGTGGTCGTGGTGGCCATTTGCCTGATGTTATTTTCCACTATTAACGGCATACCTTCCTCTTTAAAATGAAATAAACATGCGATTATTTATATTAAAAAATAGCATTTTTCTTTGAATATCTGATAGGCGTGCTGACGTGACATAGCCCAGTAGCAGCGTATGCTTATAAGATAGAAACCATGGACAGCGAGAAATGCATGAAATGTAGGAAGCAGGGCTGAAGGGATACAATCGAATATCTCCTGTACGGATGTCCTGGGGGACATCAGAATTCGTTTTAGAGGTATGGTTCCTTCGGCAAAGTTTCTTATTTTGATCCCTAGAATATGATTTTCACAGATCAATGAGCGATTTTTTTGCCTCCCCACAAATCGACCCGGCCTAATATACATATATAAGTTAAACTCTTTAAGATGGGAAAGAGTAAAAAAATAATGTTTTTGGGGAGCTATGCTCCTTTATTGAGTTGCCTTTTTAACAAACTGAAGTTTATAATTATTTCCACCCTACTTATCTCTAAATGTAGCCGCTGCCGCTCGATACTCTGCTGCTTTTGCCGCTACCACAGGCGGAGTTGTTTACTTTAACGTGACCACTTTCTTTCGCTGTCCATTCTCACAGGTGATGTTGTTTACTTCAACGTGATCGAATATTTCAGAATGTGGGAATTTCGCTTTTAGGTGCAATACGTTGGCTTTGCGTAAGGGTGTCTTATGGCCAGACGTATCGTCAGCAGTTTTTGCAAATGCGCGATCAGTAGTATGATATTTGATGTTTGGCTCTGCACGCGCTGCAACGTCAGCGATTTTGTTTGTTTGTTTGGTTAGCGAAAGCCTGAAAATTCATCTTTATAAAACCGTTTCAAAATCTTAAATCAGTGAAGAAAAAGCAAAGCTACGAGTATTAATTATAAAATGCAACAAATACCAAAAAAACTTTTTTTTAATAAAAACAGATTTGGTGGGTATATGGAAAATTTGAAGCGTGGGTTTGTAATGTAATGGACCAGATCTACCATGTCAACTATGTAATCTCAAAAGAATATGTTATTTGATTTTTTTTTCAGTTTTTTCTTC